>JARKHS020002871.1:0-242915 GCA_030143305.2 Amblyomma americanum
TGCCAGCGTGACTGCAAAGGAAAAGTGTGTGTGTGGGGGGGGGGGGGGGGGAGAAATCTTGAGATGTCACAATCGCGCACTAATGATATTCGCGCAAATTTCTATTGCCTCGCCTTGTTTAGGGCATGAAAAAAGCGGTGTGATCAGCAAAAACGTTTTGCGTGTGTTTAAATACTCCGCCTCCTAAAATTTGGTTCGGAAAGGAGACGCTGACTAGAAAGATGGCGGCCATGCTTTGCTGCTGGCGATGCGGTGACTTGATTTGCTATTAAATCTCACAGGATCAGCGAGTACTGCAGGATTCAGCGCGAAAAAAATAATTACATAACAGCGTTAGCCTGCTGCACAGTCCAATACTAGCGACGTCTTTATCCGCAGTTGCACAGCTGCTGCAGGCGTGAGGAACTTTTAAATGTTACGGTTTTTAATACAGTTTCGTTTAGTATTCAGGAGGATCACCGCGTGATAAATGTTCTCACTGGTTCAAATAGTGCGCGTTTTTGAGCGACATAGAAAAAAAAGAACTTGCTTTAAAACTATACCGCTAGATGGCGACTCCATCCACATTTTTGAGAACCTCGTTTTGCACGGATGAAAAAATTTTCTTTATATGGATGAATGCGAAACAAGCAGCACCGAAGCGCATCACATGTTAACATCACAACTAAAATGAAATTAGTTTATGGACGGAGGTTACTTGTACAAAAGGTGGTGCGAATATGGATCGAAAAATTTGGCCATTAAAACTGATAATAATTAATAATAATTGGTATTGGGGGAAAGGAAATGGCGCAGTATCTGTCTCATATATCGTTGGACACCTGAACCGCGCCGTAAGGGAAGGGATAAAGGAGGGAGTGAAAGAAGAAAGGAAGAGAGAGGTGCCGTAGTGGAGGGCTCCGGAATAATTTCGACCACCTGGGGATCTTTAACGTGCACTGACATCGTACAGCACACGGGTGCCTTAGCGTTTTTCCTCCATATAAACGCAGTCGTCGCGGTCGGGTTCGAACCCGGGAACTCCGGATCAGCTAGTCGAGCGCCCTAACCACTGAGCCACCGCGGCGGGTAACCATTAAAAATGCTGAGAGCGGAAAGAGAAAATTATTTCAAGAGCGATAGGTCCGGCGATAATGGAGCAATGAGGCCGTTCATAGGTAAGGTAGTCGTATGCAATTATGGTATCCCCTATAGGCCGCCGCCAAAATGTTTCAGCGCGCCGAATATGTGTGTTTACAGGTTGTCCCATCTAAAATGAATAAAGATTTGAAGAACACAGTGTTCTCTCGAATTGAAATCAAGCAATGCTCTTAGGATTTATGTAAAATACCGGCTAGTATTCTTTTTTAGCTACGCCTAGTTTAACCACTAGTCGACCTTAATGAATTGACTTTTTAAATATGGCGGTGAACCCTCAAGCGCTAAATAGAAAGTTGTCGAGCGCCATGAAGATGGTACTACCTTAGTGCCTTAACGTCAGTGTGCGTCAAATATCCCCAGGTGGTCGAAATAATTCCGGAGTCCTCCGCTACGGCGCCTCTTTCCCTATTCCTTCTTTTACTCCTTCCTTCATGCGTATACCCTTGCGGCGCGGTTAAGGTGTCATCAAGAAATGAGACAGTTACGGCGCCTTTCCTTTTAGGAATGTCGTGCGCTAAATCGGCATTCTTTCTTTTGACGTCACCCGCCGCGGTGGCTCAGTGGGTAGGGCGCTCGACTACTGATCCGGAGCTCCCGGGTTCGAACCCGACTACGGCGGCTGCGTTTTTATGGAGGAAAAACGCTAAGGCGCCCGTGTGCTGTGCGATGTCAGTGCACGTTAAAGATCCCCAGGTGGTCGAAATTATTCCGGAGCCCTCCACTACGGCACCCCTTTCTTCCTTTCTTCTTTCACTCCCTCCCTTATCCCTTCCCTTACGGCGCGGTTCAGGTGTCCAACGATATATGAGACAGATACTGCGTCATTTCCTTTCCCCCAAAAACCAATTATTATTACTTCATTTTGAGTTTCGAACCGAGAGCTGTTGCTCTAGGTAAAGGAGGTTATGGAAAAATGTTGGCAGTGGATTAACTTGGCTAACCCTGGAATTCAGAGAAATGCAAGGACGTTTGTTAAACGTCTGATGCTCGTCCATGGCAGCTCCTCTACACGCTCGAGACAGCCGTTCTATATATACCCACACGACCACGTGGCTATGACGTGCTATCACATGGTCTAACGACACCCCCATCGATGTCATCACGTGGGTTCACATCACCCATCTGATGCAAGGTCCAAGGCCAACCCAACGGTCTCCCACTGTCAAAGATCAAAGGTCGACTAAAGGTCATGGGTCAAGGTCAATTGTTAAGGGTTCGACACCATAACTGTACCACGCATGATCACACGCGGCTAACGTGGTTGAGCTGAAGGTCGTTGAAGGTCATTCTCCGGCCTACGCCACGACTGCTTTACCTAGCGTAGCGAAGCTTTTCGCTTCAAAAACAAAAGAGCTGCGAGGGATGAGATGAAAAGAGTAAAAATGCGATGAGAACGAGGAATAACTGATAGCACATATCGAGCAAACGCAATTTGACGTCACGCGATCGTGTGATCTGCAGTGAAGATTTTTTCAAACAAACAATAAAAATGTTCATCGGTCCCGAGGTGGAGTAGTCTGAATTGAGTTATGCTTCGCTCGCACGAGGCACCTTGCAAATCGAGCTCAGAACGCCAGCCACGGTCCGTTTCCAACGGCCGACCGGGGTCCTTCGGTCCGCCTGGCCACCGAGGCGGCAGCGCAGGCCTCCTCCCTCGACCGAGCCCCGCGGCGTACGTTTCTTGTGGAGCCGACCGACCTCTCGGTCGGGACCCGGTTGGGGCCTTCTCCAATGGGCTCCGGTCTCAGACCTTCCCAGGGGAATGCGAGGAGAGCAACAACGTGCTCCGTGCGTGTCCCCTTATGCAAGCATCACCCCGGAACCCGGTTGACGATGCCGAGCGGCGGCTATTTACGCTACCTCGGTCTCACCCGTCAAAATTCTTGCTGCCTATAAAACTGCCAAGAATTAAAAGCAATGAATCAACTAATGGTCGCTGTTTGCTACCGAAGAAAAGGATGAACACGTACACGCAAAACCTTTTAACTGATTTTGAAGATGCACCAAAATGCTTTGCCAAATCATACAAACATGTGACAGCCCATGAGGCCCGTCCGCGTGAAATAACATTAATTTCGAGCGAGAAGGTTTTTTAGCTCATTTTATTAGTACGTCGTAGTATGTGGAAGTGGTAGTGACCTCGTGGTAATAGCGCAAGACAGCAGTCATCATACCACAGAATTTCAGTGATTCTTTCAATGTCCTAATTATTTCTGGACATGCTGCAAGGTTTTTGCGTCTACCTGACAGCTTCCGGCACGCGCTTAAGAAACGCCAACTTCATCAGTGCATGTCCCGCTTTCTCGGGGAAAAATTTTGAAAACTGGAGAATTGCAAGACACTCTTATGGAAATATTGAAGGTAATGGTCCATTATTCTGATATGTAGCAAAATCTTCTTTTAAAATGTTTCCATCAATCGCATCGAACAGTTAAGACTGCAATATAAAATCAATGGGGAACGCTTTTGAGGATAGCAAAAATGTGAATAGAAAAAAAATACAAGACTGCCGTCGGATGATCTACGGATATATTGATTGTTATAGTGAAATCTCACATTCTATGAGAAAACTGCGTTCATAAATGGTTTAGAACTCAAAAAAATGCTTTTGTCAAGAATTGCTGGATATATACCAACAACGTGTTCAGTTATTCGGTTACCGTTGCATTTCGCCTAAGTTATCTGCAGCTGTTTTGATAGCTTCTGCCTATAAGTACACCTTCATCTTATCTACCTTTTTTTATTTTTACATTTTTTATTTCATGGACTGTGAGAGATACGTCGGCGTGGTCTATGCAAGTGGGTTGTACAGCCATGCGGATATAATGTACGTGACCGAGCTGAATTAAAAGACGATCAGATAACTAATATTAACTAATCATTTTTAAACTCTTTGTTTCAGGGCGCAAGATTATATTGTGAAATTGAAGGCTGTCAACATCGAAAGCGAGCAGAACTATTAAATTTTCTAAAACGGCGTTGTAGTTCAAAATTTTGAAGCTGAAAAATGAGCTTTTGAGAGCTCATTAAAATCGGCTTTCCGGCGTTTGCAGATTGGTAAAAAGGCGTCGATCGCATTTTTAATGCAGCGAATATAGCAGTTGTTTGTGTGTTTTACGCTCTAGAAAAACTTAATGTTGTTTTGGTGGTCATACCCAGTGCAGCGATGCCATTGGAACAATAGATTACAGGGTTCCCATGATAAAGCCGCTACTTTCAATGAAGACGAATCTTTTATAAGTTAGAAAAGTAAAAAAAACGGGGGAGGGGACACTCAAGCTCCGCCTTTAACGGAACCACGCGAAACCGTTAATGGGTCCCGTCAGCGGATCCTCTTGCCCATGCAGACGCGGGCACTGTTTTCATTTTACGTGAAACACCACACGACATACGGATAAGGCGCAGCTTTAATGAAGCCGTACGAACGTACAGTCTTTGTCAAAAATATACAGCCCAATGGGTTTGCTTCCAAGCCTTGTAGCGGGACTCTTTAGCACATCTGACAGTCCTAAGCTTGGAAGGGCTGAGGACTTAAATTCCTCCTGCCTTCGAGAAATTATGGTCCCTAATTATGCGATAGGAGCTGCGCTGCAGGGCTCAGAAGCAGACCCCTTGGGCTGTATACTTTTGACAAAGACTGTACCTGCGATTCCTAGGGATAGCGTGTTTGACTCGCAGCCCAAGGGTCAGGGGTTTCGGTCGATGATAACTCCGAGAAATCGATGGCTCATTTCGCAGGGAATTACTTCATTTATATATAGACCGTAATGCGAAGTGGCCTTGTGGGTTAAGGAAACCAGCGAATACTCATAGGAAGTGATCTCCATACTTTGCAAGGAGACGTGAAATGTAAGAATATCTGCCACCTTTCGAAGCCTCGATCAAACTTGCAAGCGAGGCGCACCTGATGGACAGGTAGCGGTGCCGTCCGCATAAATGAAGAGTTGGGTCGATTGCGGCAGTATGTCGATAAGGACGATAAGTGCAAGACTGAAGAGCGTTTGGCACAGTGGTCCACACTATGGAACTCTATTAAGAATGTAATAGCCTTCAGTATGGACCAACAGTGGCCTACCGGGTAAGTATGTAGCGGTGCGCGCGAATTTCGCCAGTTTCCGAAGCGTCCAAAACGGCCTTATGTGTTGGTTGTCGTATGCACCTTTGAAATCATCATCATCATCATCATCATCATCATTTATTACCCTTAAGGGTCCCGTAGGGACATTACATAAGGGGGGGGGGGGAGATACATAGTGTCCGATGGTCGTACATATGAAAAGGCAAACAAAATCGTCCACAACGCCGCTGTCACTCGCTCCATATCTTTCGCTGCTCAATTAGCGTTACCAGGTCAACCATATTGTCAATAGACGAGAAATCCCATGCCCTGTATATAGATATAGGTAACGTTCCAGGTACTGATCCATGCGCGTAGCCACCGTTTTTTTCCATAACTGTGGCGACGCCGCTGACCAGTGCAATTGGAAGGTATGGCAAAAGATCAAGTTGTGTCTTTCCAGGTTTTAGGAGTGGGAAAGACAACTGCACTTCCATTCCCTCGGAATCATGCGCACATACCGTGACTTGTTATAATGGTCGAAGAGCTAGTACACTTCGAGCCTCCTGCCGAAGGTGTGTAAGCGCAGAACACGACACACCATCGAGTCCTGCGAATGGTGACCGTGTACGAAAAGCCAGTGAGGCGTCGAGCAAGAAAGGAGGATCTCCTTTCTTGGATCTCCTCCTAGAAAGGATCAGATCCATTCGCAAATTTATAGAAGCGGGAGCTTTGTTGCAGTCAGCGTTCCGGATGGAGTCACTGGACCGGCTACCCTATAGTGCAAAAGTCTTCGCCTCACCACTCGTCCAGCGGAGTGCAATAGACTTGAAAGAGTGGTACTCTTGAGGAGATGTTCGAAGACCACGGACAAGGCAATTAGCAGATTGACTTCCACTTATGTTTGGCTTGCAGGCCTTGAATTGGGCGCTGGACTTTCTTCTACATGCGCCTTGCATTGATCAGGTGGAGCAAACTTTTCGCAGCAGTATTTACGTTCTGCCCGCCATCGAAATGATCGGAGGAGCCCTCATTCCATATCGAACATAGAGTGTGATTGCATAGAATTTCCTTAATTTAACGCACTCCGCCACTGCCCTGCTCACAGATGCTGGCCGATCATCAGGTTGAAAACGAAGGTAATGAAATCCAATCCACCATGGTCCTGCAGTACATGGTGATTGGATTGAATGTACGAGAGCTGGTGCATCTCTCCCTTGTACCTTGCTGGATGCTCCTTCCATGTCATTGGGGCTTCGTACTTTCGAATGAGACATATGCACGAGGCAAAGCAAAAATGCGTGGTCATCGGATATCACAGGTGTGTGTGAATATTGTGAAGATGCATGTACAGTGAAGTAACCTGTGCTCGCCTTTCAGCAGGCGATACATGGCCATGCCGTTTGATGTCGGACCTAGAAGTATCGCTTAGTGTGGTTCTTTTTCAATTATCACGAAGTTGCTTTATTCTGTCTAGCTGATTCCCGACTCGAACACCCTGTAAGTCACACTGTCTCATAATGGGAAAAGAAGAACACTTACCGCCCAGTTGGATTGGGGAATTATTGATTTTCCTTTACAACTCTTTTACAAATTTATCAACTTTGCAACTTTCTGACTCCCGGAGACAAGGCTGGTCGAAGAATATGCTCATATAGTTCTGCGCTATGGTTAAACCGAGCTTTCCCGCGTGGAGTTTGACATTAGACGACCACATTAGTGCCGAGGTCCAGCTTTAAGCCCACCTTACTTGTACTTGCTGCTGTTGCCGATCGACATACTTACTCTCTCTTTCATTTCTTTCTTCGAGTCCTGTGCTATCTGGCTATTGCTTTTTCCCTACGGAGCTGGGAAGGGCAGTAGGTGAACACATCCGGGAACACAAGCCACCAATATCGGGGAAGCAAGCTGGCATAAACTGCGATAACAGAGAATGACCCCGGATGTTGAAAGAGCTGGCTTCGCAGAGTCCTCGTTAAGGGAGGGCACTGTGGCGAGAGCACTCTAGTATGTCCTAATAGTGAAGGCCGCCATACACCACGCATCTCATCTGTACTTTTTTATTAGCAAAACGGTGCATCAGTCCGAAGCAGGGCTGCCAAACTTCCTGAGCGAAGCACGAGGTTAACTGACGCACATCACCATTAGAGATAAGGTATCACTGTGGCTGACCGCAGCAAGAGATAAGCGAGTCGAATAAGGTGGCAGCTCGATTTCTATTAAGTCAACGCATGTATGTGGATTTATAGGAGAGTATATTGTTTAGCAGCGGCCGTGCACTCAGAATAGCCTTCTCATACCTCTCTTCCTAGCGAAAAAAAAACGCATTTACATGAAACAAAATCGAACGCTGAGTCTGAGCAGGAAAGCCCTTGCCACGCTGACAGTGATGAAGGTATGAGGCAAGAAAGCTATGTTTGCATGAAATCAGTGTGAAAAGCTTTTTTGCTGAAAAGCAAAGATAATTTAGCCAGCCTGCTTAATCCGCCGTCAACATGCTTCTTTGCGTATGGAACAGAAGTTTTAGAAAAAAAAGTATAGGAAAGAAAGCAATAAATACTAAAAAAAGGAAATAAATAAATAAATAAATAAATTTTGGTCCCATAATTTTTTGTTATCCTAAGCTGATCGTCTCGACGCCTGAGACAATGCGAGTGTTTGCTGGTCTTCGTATTTTGGTGCAACAGATAGTTCTCCGCATTTCCCACCAAAAAGCCTGTGGAATGTTTCTCGTCTTGTCTAATTAACAAGCTCTGGGACGGATTAACTGGTGCCAAGAGCACGAATAGGCGCCCAAGAGAAGACAGCAACGAAAGCGAAACTACAATTCAAATATTATCCCTCAGGTGAAATTTTGTTCCGTTTTCAACATAGAGCTGTCGTCAGCGAGCAATAATGTAGTATCCTGCTGTGCGTATTACAATGCAAGCCATGCAAGGACACACTGAAGCCCAAAAAGTTGTCCGCAGACCGCTTTGCGCGCATACTCAAGAAGCTTGCGTGAAAGTCCACTGCCCTTGTCGATGCTTTTATCGGTTTTCCAATGTTTCGCTCTTTTCGAGGCTAAACGAGGCTCAAAAGGAGGGAACTCACTCTTTTGGGAAAGTTTTGGGACAGACCTCCCGAGCACCAAAATAAATGGCTGAGACAAGTAAGTCGCAACGAGCAGCAACGTGGTCTTTTCGTCAGTGAGAAAGAACGGAGCCCCTTGGCTCTTGTTCTGTGCATTATGACCTAAGATGCGTTTGCGAACGGTCCATCAAAGAAGTGGAACATCTTCACGCATGGTTCGATCCTTACGCTATAAATGGCATTTTTTTTTAAATTGTAAGGAAGATGCTTCACTCTTCAAACATCTGAACGCATCGATGCTCTTCACTTGAAATTACTTGGAAATTGCCCGTACTGGTGTATATTTTGGAAGCTCCACTTTGTGCCTTACTATCCCGCAAAAACGGAGCAGCAACGCAGCCGTGGCACTTTTGTTCAATAATAATAAAAAAATCAGCTTTTTGAACAACTTCAATGCGGCACAAATTAGAACACAATATAACCTCTTTAGCAGCGCGATATCAGTCCAGGTTCTCGAAAACTACTAACACATGTCATACGCCACTTTTTCATACCTTTAACATATTAGATGATCATGATTACAGATTTTTATGGCGCAAGAGCATCTATGGCCAAAGAGCGCCATGGCACGAGGTAGTTTCAAATTCTCAAGGTGTGGTCGAAGACCCATTTCCCAAGCATTTTACCCTAAATGAGCCGACCACCAGACCAAGGGAAAGCTTGTACCCTTTGTATCACCGGTGGGTACCCGGCAGCACTGGGGATCGAACCCCGCACCTCCCGCATGCGAGGCGGATGCTCAATCGCTTGGCCACCATTGACTTTTTTGTCTTTATTGCCTGTTGCTTGACCACCGTTGACAACACGCAACACGCTGTCGCGTTCCACTCTTAAAAGCGAAGCTTAAGCGTCCTCCAAATTTTAAATATCATCACAAAGCCAGTCAAAGCCAAGAGTGGAACGTGACAGCGTGTTGCAGCACTGCCAGGGAGACCACGGAACGCCATCGCCCGTTCGGCGCGACGCCTTGCCCGTTAGACAAATCGCTCTGCTACGTACGGTGAAACGGACGCGCGGAGCGGCAAACCACATAGAATTGCTGCCAGGCGCATTGCCGAAACGCGCGGGACTCAAGTTGCAGTCGTAGTTCGTCGGCACATCGTTCTCGACAAACCCGATGCCACGAACGCCAGCATAGCTTCCGCGCCGAACGAACGGGCAGCAAGCCGCAAGCTTCGTGGTGAACGCGCGTTGGATGTGCGCTGCATTGTTCGCCGCTCACCGCGTGATTCCTGCGTGCCCGCACGGCCCCACTGCGCCCGAACGAGACGAGCGGGAGGCGCTGCAGTCGCGAGGCACCCTAGCGCCACTTGTTGGGGTAGTGGCGTACATTGTGAGGAGGAGGAGGGATTTTTCGCTCATGGCCGACGCCGACGACACCGGCTTTTCTGCGACACGAGCTCCTTCACGCTGTCGCGTTAATATGGTGCACAAGTCAGAGATGGAGCACTGTGCCTTTTTCTCAACTGCAATCCGGACTCACTTGATGGAGCAGCAGCCAAATTCTTAAAGCCGGAAATACACGCGCAGTTTAATGTGGTTTTTGTCTCATTTTTTTTCTTAGCATGTTTCAACGTGGTTCCCACGCTGGCAGCACAGCTTCTATGAGCGCTATCTCGCGCCTTCAGCATTACATCTTCGTCTCAGAAAAGCCCTACGACGCCTTTCTAGCCCAAGTCCAGCATTGTTGGACATCAATTTTAATTGAGGTAGCTGTGGAATATTAAAGTATCTTTATGAAAATATTGAAGGTAACAGTTCATTCTTCCGATGCGTGGCAAAACCTTTCTCTACATAGGCCTGCCGCGGTGGCTCAGTGGTTCTTCTTCTTCTGTGGTTGAAGGAATGATGAAAAGTGGGAGGATGCGAGCTTGTCTACTGGAGGGCTAGCCTCCACGCCCACTGCCGGCGTGTCGTAGAAAGAGGAGGGGGAGGGGAAAAGAATGAAAGGAGAGGGTAGGCGCGCAGCCGCAATGATCATGTCAGATGAAATGTGCTGCCCCCTCAGGCCTAGAGGCGGCCAGAGAGGCCGGTGGCCTCCAGTAAGGAGAGGAGGTGCCGGAAGGCCTTAGTAGGATGGTGGCCGCCGGGGAAGAGAAGGTGGTCCGCTGAGCTGCAGGGAGGCCCAAGGAGCGATAGCCCGCCTCCATGATAGTCCTTGCAGACACAAAGGCAGGGCACCCACATAGGAAATGCTGGGCTGTCTCCTCTGGGTAATTGCAGAGGGTGCACCCAGGGGAGGCGGAGAGGCCAAGGCGGAAGAGGCGGGAGCCGGAGTTGGCGCAGCCTACCCTGAGCCTCAGGAGGAGGCCGCGCTCATTGCAGTCCAGGCCAACAGATGGGAGAGGGTGTGGACGATGGCCATTAGCCACCCTGGGATCTGGGTGATCGAGGAGGAGGTGGCGATCCACTATGCTCCTTGCCAGGTCCAAGGGGCAGAAGTTCCTTGAGAGGGGAGTTCCAGGGGAGTGTGCCGCTTTGGCCAGGGAGTCTGCATCCTCGTTGCCCAGGACTGCGACATGGGCCGGGACCCAGGTCAGGCGGATGCGGGTTCCATTGGTGCAAACTGCGCCAAGCCGCCAAGACAGCCTGCGGGCGATGGGTGGGCCCTTGAAGGGCCTCTGGAGGAGCACGTTAAAGATCCCCAGGTGGTCGAAATTTTCGGAGCCCTTCACTTCAGCGTCCCTCATAGTCTGAGTCGCTTTGGGGCATTAAAAACCCCATAAACTATAAAAAATTTCTTTTAAAGTTTGTCCATTGCTTCCATCGAGTAGCGAAGACTGATATAGAAAACCAAAGGGTAACGTTTTTGACGACAGTAAAATGGTTAACAGCAATAAAGTGCTAGCCTGCCGACGGGTCATATACTGATATAGTGATTGTCTTAGTGCAATCTTGCGATATACGAAAAAAATTGTGTTCATAAGCTATATTCCGTTGAAAAATGCGTTTGACCAGAATTTTTGGGTATGGTACAATGGTGTAGGGAAACAGACCTGAAATTTTGCATCACGGTCATCCGGAATGGACCAAAGCTTGAAGGTCCTCTTTTTTATCTTGTCCGCTGAATGCACCATGCTGCACGCAACTTTAGGAGGGCAGGGAGGAATGGAGTTGAGGTGGCCCCTCCGGCTTGCGCTATGTCAGAGCTAGAATGGAAGCGCCTCACACACTCGTTTATTTTCACAAGGTGCTCTGAGTGGTGGCAGGAGCCGATCTCCCCTTTGCAACCTTTCTGGCAACCGCCGAATTTGCTCACTGGCTTCTGCGTTCGGCTACAGAAAATTAAGGTCGTGGAATCAAATCGCAGCCGCAGCGGCCGCATTTCAATAAAGGCTAAATGCAAAAACCTTCATGTGTTATGTTATGTCAGTGCACGCGTTCCAGAACCTCAGCTGGCCGAAATTATTCCAAAGCTCTCTGTTGCGGCATCCCTCAGATTCGGCGTGCAGTTTCGAAACGTTTAACTTAGCATATTATTGCCAGCTATTATAGTTCGCTGAGACAAATGCCTAACACTGGTAGAGAGCACGTGCTCTATTTCGGTGTTAGGCCCTCCAGCTAATGGCGTCGACCTGTTCGTATGACGTCGTGGTTAACCCCGCTAATCTGTGGTTAGTATTCCTGCACCTGCCAGCTCTTTTCGATGTCACGTTAAGAGGTGCAAGGGGGATAATCACGACGCCATGACAATCAGTTGAATCCATCGGCTGAAGAGCCTTCTTTGAGCGGCGTTTACTGCTTTGTTTTTAAGTTGTACCCGACTAAGCACATGATGCGTATTCTTGACCAAAGTATCTTCGCATCAAATCATCCTGCAAGGCAAACAAAATGAATAATTCTTCCTGCGAAGCTCTTCGAAAACATCAGAAAAGAAACCATTCAGGAATTGCAGGCTAGAATTCTGTGCAGAACCATTAGACTTATCATCCTCTGTCTGCCATTTCTCTCTGCATGAAGGTATCTGAAGTGTATCAGGTTGCTTGTGTGAAGGTTAATAAAGCGTGTTCAAAATTCAACACGAACACGAGTAGCCTTCGTCGTCAGCCCTGTAAGTATGCCATTTCGTGCAAAGGCAGAAGAGCTGCATGAATACAGTAAAGTGCGCTGCTAAAAACATTACGCAAATCACGTGTCACGCTGATGTGAAAGTATGAGTTAAAATGAATCACTTAATATAAACGCGAAATAAACGAGGAAGATAACTCAGAAATTGATTAAAAATTGATTAAAATGAAACGCGGAAGATAACTAAAGTAAAAAAAAACGGTAAAGTAAAAAAAACGGTAAAAAAAGATAAAGTAAAAAAAAACGGTATGCCACCGGGGAGATCCGAACCCAGGTGTGGCGGCTGCTGCACGATCTTTAATTTCCGCGATATTTATGTTGCGTGTAACCTAACCTTGAAGAGAGTGCTCACTACAGCGCCACCCTCGTTCGTTGCGGCGGACGTACTGATTTGATTTTGATTTAGAGGGACTCAGGCTATACGTCCTGTATTATCATGTATATCACGTGGAACGTGACCGAGCAGTGAATGCTGCAGCTGTGCGAGAACCTATGGATGGTTTCCATTTCCCATTGACCAACACCACAAATTAAAGTAATAATAGAAATACTCCTCTGTTTTCCTTGGTTTCAGAGATTGTTAGTATCTTTCGTGGATATATTTCGGTTGTTATTTAATCTAGTGCGCGCTTCGCCTGACTTAACAAGAAAAATTACTTCTGCAGCCCAGCACAATCCTGAATCCGCCTCCAATCCAGTCTCCACGCTTTCCTAGTCGTTCTGAAATGACATTAATAAGCTGGCATGCAGAGGCGAAAGATACAGCAAGCCTACGACACTAACTAAAAGAGTGCAGACACAGCGACAAGCAAGCAAGCTTCGAAACAGGTACATTGGCATGTCTGTGCTCTCTGTTTCGTGTCCGAGCAGAAGTAACCTCTCTCCTAGTCATATACTTCTCTTTTATTTATTGCGCACATGCTCTTTTCTGCACGGCGCGACGCAGATCATTTGGTATGTCTGGCGGCGGATCCTCGTTAGCGTGAGACGCTAAGAGCACCGGAAGGTGCCCAGCACTAGTTAACGTGACCTGGTTGTTTGCGCTCTCATCGACGTCTACCTCTTTCTTCTTCTTTTCTTCTCACCCCTGAAAGAGCAACATACGCTTCGTCTCAGTCTTCGCTGCTGTTACTGAGGCGGCTGTGCCGCTGAACTAAGACTGCCGATCGCTTTGTAACTGCACCGTGAGGTCCTCAGGGAGACATATTAGTGCTTTAGCATTAGACTTCCCGATCTACAAAAACGCCGGCTTAGGCCATGGAGTCCATGCCACGAAACTCCCACTGGCCAAAAGGGTCGGGACATTCGTAAGCACTTTCACCGTAAAGAAAAAAGTGGTCCAGTGGGAGTCGAACCGCTGCCCTTTGGGTCGCGAGCCGGGCAACAGCAGAGTAATCAACAAACAGTTAATTGAATTTACCAATTAGCGTAACGAATTAGAGTAATCAATTACACACGACCTATGCGCACTGAGCAACCAGAAGCGACATGTGTGACGGGTCATGCAAGGGTAGGTTAAACATTGTCCAAGTTTTTAAAGGTATCAGTCTAACGTCATTAAGATCATGGTCCCACTGAATAGTTAGTGCTGTATGTCTAGTATGTATTGTTTTTGATGAAGTTTGGGAGATATTTGTCTATAGTGTATGCATTTGAGCTGCTCGCCCAGTTTTCACAAATCTTGAATATGCTGCTGTTTTCTATTTATTTCGCGTCAATATCTTGAATACTCCACGTGGATTCATCCTTCGCACTGGTGTGTACTAAATGTGATCGTTTTGCACTGTTCTATTCGGCGCGTGGATCGCGTTGTGCATTGGAATGAACCAGTTCTATTGAGTATTGCTTCACAATATTTCTATTTATGTGTGCTCTTACGCGTTGTTACTGACAGCTGGGCCCCGTGAACGTTTCTTTTCGAAGGTTTCAGCTTAGGTAGCCGACGAGACCTTGTGGAGAAACAAAAGTGAATTGAATGGCCTTGAACCCTATTGAAAGACAAGGTGAACAAATGCTGAAGAGGGAGACGCCTATTCAAAGCGCTAACTACTTGTAGTTAAGAAGAAGTTTGTATTCACATTTTTCAGTGTCGGTAGCGCGTACTAGAAAAGACTCAGACTTCAAGGTTCCTCACTCCGTTTTTGCAATTACCTTATCAACTGACTCACACTCTCTCTTCCCAAGAACCATAGCTGAATGAAATTGCTTGCCTCAGGACCTTTTACAAGCAGACAATCTACACCATTTTGAAACTTATCGGTCCCGTTATTTAAGCCTGTAGAAACCACTGTTTGCCTTTGCTGTCACTCATTATGTTCTTCACCTGCGGTTTCGATTCTCGGTGGTCTGAAACCGAGCGTGTTATTATGAACACTTACCTATCTGACGCACTTGTGGTTTATCTGCTGGCAAGATGATTGATGATTTCTAATAAGTTTTTATAAATTTTGTACTTGTGGCTGCGTGTGCTTCTTGAGTTGTATGCATCCACCCTGTAACGGCCTTACGGCTGACAGTATCAATAAATAAATAAATTATGATAACCTATTATGAAGACTACGGGGACCTCCAAGCAAACACCCTTTTTCAACCCGCGCCTTTCCTTGATTTCTATGTGGCTCCTGCCAAGGTATTACTTCCCGTCTCCTATACAGCTGCCCTAATGCAATTGCGAGAACAGCAAATTGATTCGGGTTGCCCGTATGTATAGCCTTTTTCTTTGTATTTATTTTGGGCCCTCAATAGTAGCTACTATGCCCCTACACCATACTAACAGCATTCTGCTCCGCAATCTCCTGTGGATTTCGTCCATAACATGGAGCAAGCTCTGAAAGCCCAGAATGTATGGGTTGATGGTCACGCTAATGGACTTTTATGGTTTCAAGGCAGCGTGGCTAAAGAGCACCGTTATAAGTACATTGAACAGGTCACTTCGATTGCATCTGAGCGGAACATTTATGTTTGTTTTTTCGCGACACTGAGTCTCATCTTAATGGCCTGGATAACCAGTAATTGGCTAAGCACGAAACATCTAGGGGGGTTTATAACCGTCACAGGAAAAAGGGAGTTTATTGAAGCGGCAAGTAGAGAGCGGCAAAGTTACGAGCGATAAAAGGCGCTATTGAAAGAAAATATAATGGTAATGTGAAGATTTTTATCCCTAGCAGTGCAACAAAGCGCGAAAATGTGACACAATGTCTGACATCCATCACAAGGTGCGATTTCTTACGCTTCCGTTGTTATTTCCACTGTGCCAAGCTGTGTTCTGCAAAGAAAATACGTGCATCTTGCTAATGGTATGCACATCATGAGCACTGAACCCCACTCTCACATCCATACTGGTCGCTGACTGCAACTTGATCATTCCCGGCATCTTAAGTAGTACGTTCTCGCAGCGACATTCAGACTTCTTTTGGAAATTTGGGTTACTTTTGCTCCCTTCTGAACGCCTGCAAGTGTCTCCAGAGAGATATCCTCATCTACCTCAAAGCACTAGCCTTAGCAAGGCGGGGACTATTTAGACCAACAAATGTTTTCACGTGAAAGCACGCTGCGCTCCCGTAACAAGTCAAACAAATCCATGTACTCTCATTAACCACTGACTTCACCTTACTTTAAAAAAATTGTACTTGCGGTCATACAATGTGATGCGGCAAATGTCCGTTGGGAATATCGTTTTTTTTTAATTTTTATTTCAGATACTGCAGACCATACATATACATGGCCCAGGCAGGAGGGGCATCCGCGGCAAAAACATGAGTACACATATAACAAGCATACAGCTGTTCAGAAACAAATTTCACACAAAAAATTCATAACGAGCGAACTACAATTAACAGCGCAAAAATTGACGCTCCAGTTCTTTAACAAAGTCACAGGCTGCGAAAGTGTGCGAAGGCAGGGAATTCCATTCACTGGTAGTCCTGGGAAAAAAACTATGCTTATAGGTATTGGTTCGTGCAAAAATTGGGGCCAAGGAGTGAGGGTGTGTGTGTCGAGTTTTCCTGGTGCAATGTGGCTTAACACAGTCTGGCATGTTTAACCTCAGCGTACCTGAGACGCAGTTATGCAAAAAAGCGAGCCGACTAATTTTTCGACGGGATTCCAATGTTCCTATACTATGTTGCCGCATCAATAAGGAAGGAGAATCGTGCCTTTTATATTTGCTAAAAATAAACCGGACAGCCTTTCTTTGGACTCGCTCGAGCTGCAATATGTCCTTCTTATTGTGCGGGTCCCATACAATGGAGGCATATTCGAGCTTGGCTCTAATGCAGGCATTATAAGCTAATAGCTTAACTTCGACAGGTGCACCTTTAAGTTTCCTCTTTAGGGACCACAGCTTACTAATAGCGGAAGAACAAATGGCGGATATGTGCGGAGACCAAGTTAGTTTATTTGTTAGCGTCACACCAAGATATTTATGCGTGTCTACTTCTGTTATAATATTGTTGTTAAGCAAGTAAGAATAGGTGCTGATATTTTTCTTCCTTGTAACTCGCAACAGAACTGTTTTTTGTGCATTTAGTTGCATTCCCCATCGAATGCACCACTCATGAATAGCCTCTAGGTTTGCTTGTAATATTGTATGGTCATTTGGTGCTGTGATGTTCTTAAAAAGCACACAATCATCCGCGAACAATCGGATAGCAACGCCACCATGAACGACATCAGACAAATCATTGATGTATATCAAAAACAATAGCGACCCCAAGACGCTGCCTTGGGGGACACCAGAAGTCACAGAAAGCGTTTTTGACGAGAAATTCATATTTCAACGAACTGCTGCCTATCTCTAAGGTACGCCCTTATCCACTGCAAAACGCAGGAAGGAAGACCAATGCATTCCAATTTGTACAGCAACTTTCCATGCGGCACTTTATCGAAGGCCTTCGAAAAGTCTAAAAACAGCGCATCCAGCTGGCCATTCATGTCAAGAGCTTGTGCGAATTCATGAACAGTACAAACAAGTTGGGTAACAGTTGACATGTGCTTCCTAAAACCGTGCTGATACTGTGATAGAAAGTTGCGGCTTTCTAGGAAATCTCTGATGTAGGCGGCAATGACGTGTTCAAAGAGCTTACAGCACGTACTCGTGATTGAAATGGGGCGGTAATTTGACACAGATAAACGATCACCATTTTTGTAAATGGGAACCACACGTGCTTTCCTCCAGTCATGTGGTATTTCCCCTGTGGCAAGTGATAAGTTGAAGATATCTGTTAAGAATGGAGATAGTTGTTCCGCGTACCGTCGCAGAAAAGAATTCGGTATATCGTCAGGACCAGAAGGTTTTTTAGCATCGAGTTTTAAAAGCATAGCTGTGACCCCTTCCCTAGAAACCACGAGATCATCCGCGCCTGCTGAGTGTGTACTGTGAACCCTGAATTCTTCTGCGGCAGTGAATACACTCTGGAAGTAACCGTTGAAATGTTCGGCGATTTCAGGGGGATCAGATATTGTTGCATCTCCGATTTTAATTTTCTTAATTTCCTTTTTGCTTCCATTTAGGTGACGCCAGAATTTTCTGGCATCGCTCTTTATGAAGGCAGTAAGACGATGACCAAAGTAATTACTTCTAGATTCCCTAACCTTTGCCAATAACTCTTGCCTTAGTTCATGGAAGCGTGTAGTTGTCGTGTTGTGGTGCCTCCTCAGTCGCTTCATCTTACGTTTGGTATGGATAATGTCACGGGTAATCCAGGGAGTGAAGCGTCGGCTTCACAATCGCCTTCAAAATGCGTTTTTCAATCTGATTTCTACGTATTCTTTTCGTTCTGTGGTGAAGGTAGACGCGGGCCTTTTTGGAGGTTGGCAGTAGGGAAGCTGTAATGGGGAAAGCTTCTGGAGGATGTAGATGTGTGGGGGAGGTTCGTATTTTGAAGATGCATTTTTACCGGTCGGTACCCGTATGTGCACCCACCGGAACGTCAGCACAATATGTTGCCGGGCTAGTTGGTACTGCATGGTATGATAAAGTCGGCGCGACAGCGAAGGAGGAAATACAGAAGCGGCATATAAGACATCTTCTTTTACAGGAGTACAATACCCTTGCTATAAAATTCTCTCTCTCTCTCTCTCTCTCTCTCTCTCTATATATATATATATATATATATATATATATATATATATATATATATATATATATATATATATATATATATATATATATATATATATATATATATATATATATATATATATATATATATATATATATATATATATATATATAATCACCAAAAAATGAAGAAACATAACAGGATTTAATTCACGACGTTTCGGCTGGAGGACCAGCCTCGAAAAAGCCTGCTCCTCCAGCCGAAACGTCGGGAATTAAATCCTGTTATGTTACTTCATTTTTTGGTGATTTTATAATATATTGACCAAATCAGCTGCCAGAAATCACTTTTGGTATATATATATATATATATATATATATATATATATATATATATATATATATATATATATATATATATATATATGGACTTTATAGAAACAGGGCTACACTCCTGTAAAAGAGGATGTTGCTGCCACAAGAGCCGCAGGCAAACCATACTCCTAACGCAGTAAAAACCAAACCACCCACTACACTTCACTGCTAAATGTGCGGCGACATGCCCAAGCATGTGCTCACGCATTGCAACTTTCGAAGGGCCAGCACCATTCAACACCCCGCAACGGACCCACATGGAGGCCTAGGTTACCTCTCTGGGCAGAACGACCTGTCACCGTCATCCTGCCATTGATAAACACGAACGCGTACACTGGTCGTTTTTATATTGTTCATCTTTATCTATAGCCCGAGAAACTCGTTCTTTGCTACGTTATCCATTTGTCCGTGTCTGTATCATCCTTAGTGCAGTATGCTTTGCAAATAGCGTAACGAGCGCTGCGCACAGAAAGCCACGCAAAATGCTCAAAGTATCCCGCCTATATACGTCTATATAATATGTCGTATAAATATAAATACGTCATACATTCCGCACATCCCGTATCCGGCATCTGTCACCCCGAACTAATTCGTCACAGTATCCCGTGTAATTGCGCATTCAAGCTAATTCCTTTCTATGCGAACGCAAAGAGGCGAGTGATGGTTGGCGTAAACTTCGTCATTATTTTTCAGGTTACGCATGTTTTTCAGTGCATAACAGGATAACCGTGCTCAGCTGTTTCGACAACAGAATGTTGTGTAAAAGTCATGAATGCTTGTTCCACAATATTTTTTTTATTCGCCGTGCAAGCTCGTGGTTCGTGGACCTAGTCACAAGAGGGAGGCACGATATTCTCAGGGCCTGTGACGATGCACGCTTGTCTGCGATTTACTTTGCTTGCCCAAAGCTTAAAGACTGCTTGACTGCTTGTTAAGATGTCAAGTAAAATAAAAGACCTGTGCCTTTATCTGGCGTCATGACTCGCACTTCTCAGTTGCTGTTTAAAGGGACACTGAGGAGAAATTGAAGTTGGCTTGTATCGATAGGATACCAGCTCCTGATCACAAAAACGCCGCTCTTACTGAAAACAAAGCTCTTGTAAGGTAGAAAATAGCAAGAACCAAAATACAGGTATCGCCACCACAGGTCAATATCGCAAGTACAAGCGTGGTGACGCCATAGGACAAGAGACGCCACCTTGGAGGAATTTTCCATCCTACTTGGTTTCGCGAATCTCTGAGGCTGACAAAGGTAAGTTGTGCTGATCAATATTGAAGTAAGTTTTGTTTTAAAACCAATAGTGCACTTTTATCACACAAGGAAGGAAGGCAAAAGACAACCTGAATGTTGGAAGCAAAGAAAACGGATGCTTGGCGGCGCCACAGGCGGCCAGGATAGAGTCGATTTTTTATGGCGATTCGCGTCTATGGGCTTTGAGTCCCCCTTGGTTTTGTTTTTGACGCGCCACGATTTACAAGCGCCGAACAGCAGAGGAACTCCAAGTGCCGCTTCAAGTGCTAGTTAACCTTTGAAGGAGCCTGTTAAGGCTTGTCAGATGATCGCCACGGTCGATGAAAAGCTATGATGGCACGATGGTCGGCGATCGTACAAGGCAGCACTTCTGTATTCGCACGCTTGCCCGGCGAAACATTCCCGGCTGTGCCAGTCAACTTCAAACAACTTAACGGAAATCGTTTATTAGGGACGGGAGACAAGGTACAAGGCAGTTCAGAAAAATTAGGCCGGGATATACCTAGCGGAAGTGCGGAGATTTCTGCATCAGAAGAGTGCATGCACTAGATGCGCCTTTATTGACGGCTGCAACTTGAGCCGTCCTGGCGGAGCGGTAGCGTTCCCGCCTCAAACGCCGAAGGCCCTGGTTCGATTCCGAACCTCGGCACCGGACTTCTTTTCTTTTATTCAGTGAGTGGGTGGGGGTTTCAGTGGCTCCCATG
Organism: Amblyomma americanum; assembly: GCA_030143305.2. Classification (NCBI taxonomy): domain Eukaryota; kingdom Metazoa; phylum Arthropoda; class Arachnida; order Ixodida; family Ixodidae; genus Amblyomma; species Amblyomma americanum. Next base: position 20,790 of record JARKHS020002871.1, read on the forward strand.
GATGCCGCCGCTGAATATGTTGGTTAGCGGTTAAGCGCAGGCTCTGTTAAGGCGCGTCTATGCTGCGGCGAAGTCACGTCGGTCAAAGCGAGACCCTCTATACTCCAACTGCGGTTGACCGCCGACGCGTTCGGCGGCTTCGGCGCACTCTGACCGCATTGGCGGGGAGATTGGAGCATGTATCTATTTCGCGCCGAGTGCGCCAGCCGCCGCCGGCCCGGCCAGACTGATTTGGCTCCGCGGCGAGGTGCGCGTTATATTCAATAGCTGCGGCAGTTCGGCGAAGCTGTTCTTTTCTAGCTCGGCTATTTTAATCAATTCACAGTACATATCTGAAGGTACATGCAAGTTGGCGAGAGAGCCAGATCCAGTAAACCCGTTGGATCTAGCGGAAGCCGTTGAAGCGTCGTGCGCCGGCTTTGGTTTCAAGCCGCCGACTTTAAACGCGACCTCCGTCGAGCACCCATTTGTTTTTTGTGGCAAAAAATGAATAAATAACTTGGCCCTTGCAATAGTGGGAGACCTCGACGCTGCCTGTTGCGCCGTGCAACCGCTCCGTTCAAGGAATCACAATCCGTTGGCCCCAAAGCCCCGGCCAGCCTCCGATGGGCGCAACGCACCCCTCGCGACTCCCCGCACTGGGGTTATGATATTTAGTTTGCAACGGCTGCTCTCTGAGGAAGGGGGAAACCACCCGCCGGCGCCTAACCTAACCGTGCTCCCTCAAAAGCATCGCACGCTCTGTGGGGCTGAGGTCGCTGAAATGCAGGCCAGAGTTTTTGCGAGAACTACGTCGTCGGGTGCGGGAACGGGATCCATCGTAACGCTGGCAAGACGCCGGTGCAAACGTAAACAGAGCGAGGGTAGCGACCCCCGATAGATGCCTTCAACGTGCGGCGGCGGTAGCTTCCATTTCGGCAGCTGCTAGACCGCACCGCTAGCCGCCAGAAATCGCGGAGTCTCCGTTTACGTCACGTTTCACGTCACTCCATTCTGTGTTGTCATAAAAGTGCTCCGTGTCGTCATAAGAGTTCTCGAGTTTGAATCGGAGCGGCGGGAAAAAATTTTTCAATTTCGAAACCAAATATCTTTGAAATAAATGCATCTTTCGCTCCCGGACAAGCGTCAACAAAGCCATGAAATGCCGAACTATCAGATATTGCTAACAAAAAAATTTTGATAGGGTTCTCCTCAGTGTCCCTTTAAGAAAAATTAATAATGAATTTGGGTTTTACGACCGGAAGAGTAAAAAAAAACGAATCCTCCACGAGCCATGTGACAAACTCGAATTATCTGAGGGGCCCGTGTTTCAGCTGCCGACGGAGTAAAATAAAAACAAGGCAGAAACGTTCTGTATAGTCACTGCGTAATCCAGAACAAATTTTGAAGTAACATATACGCGCATGTGAGGAGCATGAAATAAAACGCTTAAAATCAACGCAAGCGTGCGAAAGTAAGACATCAAACGCCTTGGAATGCGCGAATACCTTCACCCAGCAATCGCAAATGGCAGCATTAGAAAATTTTCCTTTGGACCCACATTATTTTCTCCGCATAAGATGCAATCTCTTCCAACAAGTGCATACATACATTAGTGCTGCTGTCATATATGAGCAACAACCCCGCTGTGCAGTGAATGAAAAGTGTATCTTCATTCATCTGAAAGACCTTTAGGTCATCATGTAACGGAATATTTTTGTGTGTTTGTCTCGAGAAACAGTTACATTGTTCCATTCCGTTCATTTGGCAAGGTTTAATCCCAAAAGCTTTTTGAAGACAATGCAGGGCATGTTTCTATTCGGTGTCGATAGTTTTTCACGTGCTTACCAGTACAGAGTCACGGCAAAGATCTCTGCAGTCTCATACAACTCAATACCGCAGCGGCGAATGATCTTCAAAGGAGGCCCATCGGCTATTGGGGCCGAACGTTTCTCATGACCTGGTGGCTAATTTTATAGCGAATACGCAGCTGACTGGCAGGGGCCTCCATGAAACACGGTTAACCGCAACGTCATTACAATCGGCCGGTACCATTTGCTGGAAGGCCTCCTTTGAGCGGCATATGCCGCTGCGTTTTTCAGTGGGACTGTGCAAAAACTCGGCTGCACCGCACAACGTAACTCGCATGTTGTAACCAGACAGAAACAAAGATGTCTACCGCAAATATTCAAACAGGTTAGAAACACCTCGTTTTCACGTTGTAATGAGTGAAAACCGATTCGAGAGCTTCATATTGAAACTTCCTGAAGCCCCTTCAAATTAAGCACAACTTTTCACATCCTCGTGTGCCGATTCAAGCGCATGCCCCCAAACACGCCTACCGGTGCTTCTATAACCATTTTTTCTGCACATTCTTTTTGATCCCCTTACGCTAGCTATAATACGTTCTCCTTTCAATATTTTTCCTCCGGTCACTGGTTTGCTAAGGTTATTATCGATTCAGCCTCGCCGAAAGTGCCGAATGGGTTTAAACTCAGTTCATAGGTAGAAGTTTATAGTTCCCTCTTTCTCGCCTTCTCCTTTCCCAAGTGTGGAGTAATTGACCAGACGCCTCATAACTTTCCTCTGGTCGACTTCGTCTTCCTTTATTTAAGCCTTTATCCCTCTATCCCAGGTTGGAAAATATTCTATTTCATTAGTGACCCCATTCGGGGCCCGCTTTCAACAGACATCCCCACTTACAGCACCAGTACCTCGTTAACTAATTTACTCCTTGCGTAAGTAAGGAATGGCCGCCTAGGAGTTTTTTGAAACATCGCTTTCTTCGCGCCCATACAGCGCACTCACAGTTATTCTTATGGCAAACTCAAACACGCGTTAGTGCTTGCGTCGAAAACTTCATGCATGAATTCCTTCGCGAGTGCAGGAAACGTTAGCGTTGCAAGCGAAGCCTAATTAGATTAACGCCATATAACCGCTAGTCTGCACAAAGGCCGCTGACTCTCTGTGGTTCTGACGCAACAAACGTCGACTCACAGTGCTTTTCGTGGTGCTGCAGAGGCTTGCAGCTATTGAAGGTAAAGCGAAGACCCTGTGAGGCAACTTAAAAAGAAAGGGAGAAGAGTTCAGACTATTCCTTCTTTTTACCTGTTGGAATGAACTTTGCTCTCCCTGGCGAAAGATATGCAGGTAACCTTACACACTGCCATAGTGCAGCATATACCGCGTTCTGCTTATGAGCAGAGGTTCGCGGCACCGGTTTCTGGCAGCGGCGACCGCAGTCCGACAAAAAAACTCATTTTGTGCTGACGTTATGGTCCCCTCTAAACAACCCCAGGTAGCTGCAAATAAATGCGGAGTCTTTCACTAGAGCGTGAACCATAGACAAGAAGCAGTTCTTGCTTGAGAAACCTGAATAATATTTAACATATAACGGGTTGTTTTTTAAACCTTTCCATATATTTAGTATAAGAACTGTGATAGTAGGTGCGGCTGTTTAGCTGGATTGTACAGCAAGATGGATATTATGCACCACATATGGAATTAATGGAAAGTACCTGAGTCCCTTGGCATTCCCCTGCTAAGTCACTGAGGAGATGAACTGCAAAGCACGATCAGGGAATTAGGCAGGCAGAGCAGAAGGGTTCGTCTAAGAATTTCCATGCAGAAAACCAAAGTAATGTTCAACAGTCTCTCAAGGAAAAAGCAGTTCACAACTGGTAGCGATGTGCTGGAAGTAGTGCAGGTTGTGACCGCTGATCCAGATCATGACAGGGAAATAACTAGAAGGATCATACTGGGGTGGAGCGCATATGGCATGTTCTCTCAGATCATGAGTGGCAGTTAACGAATATCCCTCAAGAGAAAGGTATACAACAGCTGCATCTTACCGGTTCTCACCTACGAGGCTGAAACGTGGAGGCTAACGAAAAGGATTCAGCTTAAGTTAAGGACAACGCAGCGAGCCATGAAAAGAAAAATGATACGTGTAACGTTAAGATACCAGAAGCAAGCAGAGTTAGGGAACAAACGCGGGTTAATGACCTCCTAGTCGAAATCAAGATGATGAAATGGACTTGGGCAGGGCATGTAATGCGAAGGCAAGATATCCGCTGGTTCTTAAGGATAACAGGGTGGATTCCAAGAGAAGCCAAGCGCAGTAGGGGGCGGCAGAAAGTTAGGTGGGCGGGTGAGATTAAGAAGTTTGTGGTGTTCCGGTGACCGCAGCTGGCAAAACACAGGGTTAATGGGAGAGACCTGAGAGAGTCCTTTGCCCTGCAGTGGGCGTAGTCAGGCTGGTGCAGCTGATGATGGTGGATCAAAATTAGACGATTAATTATCCTAAATTTCCAATAAACTTTTTATTTTTAATTTTAGGGAGCAGGTTATATTGCAAAATTGATGGGAGTCAACATCGCAGGTGAGCTCTGTTTTTTTCTCTTTATTCTTCAATGCGGTTCGAAATATAGAACGTCAAAACATGTTTTTGAAAGCTCGCTGTGTTGACTTTCCCGCATTACCTATTTATCAACGGAAAAACGGGCAGTAAAACTAAAGATCTGCGCTAGCTCAAGATTGGTACTTAACTTTTATTAAGGGGGCACGAAATTACTGACCGTTCATAGGCTGCCACCAAAGGCAAAAAGGATACTCTTTGTTCATCGCACTGCGAGCGTTTATATTTCGCGACAGTTAAAACGAATGTTACATGAACACTAACGGTAATGTGTTTTAAAGTCCTTTTTTATTTTAGAGAACGGCACGACACTTAACCTTTGATTACTTGTAAATTTACATGCCACCCTAGCAAAGTTAGAACACCGAAATGATTTTATGCTTGGCATGAAGTGAAGTGTTACGTGGAGAGAACCATTTCTCTATGACAGAGATTCGTGCTGAGAAGAGAACACCTGTTGTTCGCTGCAAGTTACGTAGCATTGCATATTTCCTGTAAACTTCTCTTATTTGAATCTCAGTAAAACACTTCTTTGAAGATCGAGCGAAGATTAAGATGAGGCAGTCGGGAAAACACGAGACCCTGACCGCCCATTAGTGCGAACCATTAGCGAAGTGTAACCTGAACCTAACCAGGCTTAATTTGTTGTCTTTGATGCAAGAACGTAACCATTAGAGTGATTGATTAGTGCGGTGAAACTAAATCTAACTTTGCCTAACCTATTATCTCCCGAGATTCACGCAGCGGTTGCGAAACGATCAACGGATCTGCCGGATTTCGCATGTGGTCAAACAACACCCCGTGCGGTTGGTTGTAATTACGCTAGTAGCCTCATTAATGGGGAGCCTAATCGCTACCATTTATCGCGGTTCCTCTATGTGTACGCTCTTCGATCGTAATCGACGGCGTTCAGATAGTTTCTCTGACACTTGCGAAAGGGTGACAACACAAGGATTGTTTCAAAAAGAAATGCGGATAATTAGAAAGAAACAGTGACCACTGTTTTCGTCATGTTTACACGGGCACCAAGTGAATAGACAATTTTTTTAAAATTGAAATAGAAAGTTTCGTATTTAAACAAAGCACGTATATTGTGGATTACATTTTACCCGCAGCGGTAGTTATGTGGCTTTGGAGTTCGGCTTCTGACCTCAGGGTCGCAGGATGAAATTTCGGCCGTGGCGGCCACATTTCAATAAAGGCCAAAATGCAAAACATCTCGTCTACTGTATGATGTCAGCGCCGGCTAAGAAAACCAGGTAGTTTAAATTAAGCCGGAGCCCTGCTATGCGGCGTCTCTGTAGCCGATGTGTGGCTTCCAGTCGTTAAACCCCGCATACCGCTACCACATTACTGCTCTTGTAAATGAGATGATGGGCTTGATGCCAAGCGTCCAATTCAAAGACAGTTCAAAGACAACCAGAGTAGCAAGAAAGGATGGCAGAGCGCAAGGTGCATTCTGTCCGCGAGCCATTAAGAAAGAGTAATAAATGCGAATCCTTCCTTCCTATTGCTCCATCATGAACTAATCACGTGCACAACCTGGACACATTTATTATTGTGTACATAGTTTGCGTATATTACCTCTCCCCCTATCCTCTCTTCCTGTCTCCTCACTTCTTTAATTTCATTTCTCCATACTGCCTGTTATCCTTTATTTCCGCTGCTCCAGCTCAGGTGCTTCAGTATCGATGGCGGATGCCGGGGCCAGCAAAAATATTTTCCTTCCTTTTCATTATTATTTTAATAAAAGCCACTTACGATTTTCCAATTACAGATATGCCGCATAATAGTAATCCACGAGAAATTCCACCTTTCCTCTAAATGAGCTTCGAAAGCATACTGCTTCCTTTCTTTTTTCTTCTCTCGTTCTCTGCTTTCAGTACTTTTCCCTTTAGTTTTCACGCCCCTCCTTTCAAGTCTTAAAAGACAAAATAACCGGTTCACGAATCCATTATGAAGGTGCCTCCCTGCGTTTCTTGGGCGTTCCATCTTTCCCTAGATGCAAAACACAGTGTTTGTGTTAGAATAATGAAATATTTCGGGCATCAAGTTGTTTAAGGTTCAGAGACACTTTATAAGAAGTAGTCTCACTGAATCTATAACGACTTATAAGAAGTGAGAAAGAATGCTGTAACAGTGGTATACTCAGTGTTATTTAGTGAAAGCCGGGAAAACTAATTTACAAAGCCAGTAGTTAAATATGAGTTTAACACTTATCCGAATAATTCTTACAATTTATTTATATATTTCGTTTTATGTTTTACACTTAAACCTTTTTTTCTGAAAGGGCTGCTTAGGTAGTGCTAAAATTAGCAGTACCAAGAAGCACTTCATGTTATACACCTGCAACTATAATTATAAGCCTGGAAGGAGAACTGCATTTTCTAGATTTTTTTTGTTTTCACTTCTTGGATATACAACACGAAATCAGAGGAAAACTTCTAGGAAGCGTGCTTATTCTTGTAAGGCAATAATTTTTTTTCAACATATGTAACCATGACGTGCATTCTGGCACTGCTAGTTTCAGCGCTGTGCAAAGAGCCATTTCTGAGAAAAAGAAAGCAGAGAGTGAAAAATAGTACATGCACACATATAACCAAAGAATAAACGAGTGAAAATTTTTTGGACATATTTCAGGTATTTTTTTTTTTGCAGCTACTGCCCTTGCTAGAATATTCATGGGAACTTTCGTTATATAGCTCTCATTAGCATATTTATTACACTTCTAAAATCTCTTGAACAATAAATAGTGTTCACAGCAGACACCTTTTCAAGCGCTGTTAGGGCCATTACTTGCGTTCTCGTTGCCGATTTCCAAGTGAATTTGAAGCAGTGTATCGACCGAACTCTTCTTACGTCAGCGTTTGCACTGTACATACAAAAGAATTCTGGACAATAGCATTTTTGAACTGCATGGAAAAACTTTATGAGCACAATTGTTTATATATTGAAGATCTCGCTAAACAATCAATAAATCCCCAGATCTCCCGTCGGTAGGCTTAAAATTGTTTGCTATTAACGCTTTTGCTATCATCAAAAGCGTTCCTCGGTGGTCTTCTATGGCATTCTTAACTGCTTGATGCGAGTAATGGAAACACTATAAAAGAAAGATTTTACTACACATCACAAGAATGGACCATTACCTTAAATATTTCTATACCAGTACATTACAGTTTTCCAATATTCAAAATTTTTGTCCAAGAATATTATAGGACGTGAGTAAAAAAGTGGGCATGCAATCAATATCAAATTATCATTATTAAATATTTTATAGTCTCGTGCTGGAATTACGAACTATGAAAGAAAAATCCACATGCGCTCAGAACCAAGAGAAGTTCGCGCATGCGTAATCTAATGTGGAGGTGTGCGAGCATTCCCCAAATTTAGTTTTGTGCACATGAATCGAGAAAAGTTGTTCTTGTACTGCTAAGGCGAAAACGATGCCCCCCCCCTCCGACCCTTTTCCGGCTTCATTATGACCGGATTCAACAGCACCCCTATTCTAGCTGTTTGGCTGCACTCAGAGGGCATTAGAAATGGGGAGCATGGTTTTGTTGAAGCTCAGTGGTAACAACTAGCTCGCGGCTTCGTTGCGTTCTGAACACAAAGAGTTCATTAAGCGGCATTCGAAAGAACCACCCAGCGGAGCGTCGAGATTTTTTTTCCAGTTCTGCACATCCGCAATCAAAACTCGGCTTTTGTCTTTTGAAACATTGGTTCTTACCGACCTTTGTACATCTTTAGCGGTTATGACTTTTTAACTTTGTATCCTTAGTCCCTAAAGCGAGCTAATTTTGCTCTAGCAAGGTGCGCATACGTTTTTGTCTGTACTTGCGCTTAAACCAATTTTTATATTTTTGAAACTTTTGATAGCAATTTTATTGTGATTTTGTTTGACTTACCACTTTCCTAGCTTTGTATGATATTGTCATTTCATACCTTCAAAGGTTCGGACCCGTTTTTCTTAACAAAAGTTATGGATTTGAACGCCAGTACGGGAAATAAACGTAGTGGTTACCCTTGTCGCACACTTTGCAGTGACACAATTCACCAGGCATGATTTATGTGAGACATGCGAACCAAGCACAGATAGCATCAATTATCTTGGCAGAATTAAAGTTATTAGGGCGCAAAAAGGGAATCAAGTGGCTGAAAATTTTAAGGGTACCTTCGGGGACTATAACACTGTTTAACACTGTTTATATCCCGGCGATTGAGCTTGAATATTTACTTGTGTTCATTGTGTGCAATGGACCTAGCATATTTCTACGTCAAAATTAAAATAGGTGATTTTTCAAGCTAGAGCTGAACTGTTCTCTTTACGTAGCAATTGTGGGCTGCTTGTCGGTTGACGCAACGATCAGTACGGCTTTGTATTTGAAGTGAACTTTCCTGGAGGTCTGGAATTGTTTCTCAACATTTTACTCTGTGGAGCTCATCCTCGCAGATATCATATTAAAATTTTAGCACTGTCATTTTTTTGTGTTTGTGCAGCACCGAATATAATGGAAACAGTTTCGAAAATAGAGTTATTGTGTACGGCCGGCCATCCATTCGGCTACTACGAAGCCAGCTTGTCCAGCGCACGTAATGTACAGTCTTGGTAAAAAGTCTTAAGGCCAAAGGGTTTTCGCTTCGGCCACATAACAGAGTCATTACGGCACTATTAAAGATCGAGGGACCCTGAAATGCTAGCAGAAGGTTTCTTCTTGCGATAGAGAAGCTTCCTGCTTGACTTGTGTTTTGAATGATCCGCTACACGGAGCATTCTAGGAACATTCATTACGCTGCAGCTGAACGCTGTGGCCTTAAGACTTTTGAACAAGACTGTACATAACACTGAAGTTCAAGAATTACCTGAGCTATGTTTTGCCGTAACAGAAGGTCAAGTGCGGCGATACGGAAAATAGTACAGTCACACGAAACCGCCGCTGTGCAGAGAAAGTGACTTGAATTTTACTGTAAACTGCTGCCACAGTTAAAGTACTCCACCAGAAAAAAAAAAAGATTGAATTATTCCGCTGTCTGAAGTCATACTGACATCCAGTTTCTGTCGTTTCTTTTTCAGGCACCATGACCACAGCGTAGGTGCACGTGGTTTTAAATTTCAGCGCGCTAAACAACATAAACAAGAAAGCAAGGAGAAAATTGAACTTCGACACGCCGCGCGGCATTCTTGGCACTTTCAAATCACGAAGGCAGGACGTCGGAGTAACATTTACTCTCCTTCGATCTGCTCAGATCTGTGTTCTTGGGCTGGACAAAGAACGTACTTTTTTTTATTTGCTCGGCAGAAGCTTTTTCAGTAATTACATAATCGATAGGCATAAACATTAGTACTCGTGCTTTTGACAAACCACCAGCAGGCTACGATGGTTTCGGAAACGCGTAGTCGGCTTACTCTGGAGCATGCATTGAAGTATCTGTAATCTGTGAAACGTTTCTTTCTAGTGTTACCACGGTTGATTATGGACGCATGCAAGCTTTACAATTATGAGTAAGCTAGAAGCTTTCAGAATTACAACGGCAATTACGACGCATTGCTTGCCTCACCGGAAAACAGCAGCATTGCAGATTCTCAGTACCTGCGCCACCAAATGAAAAACTGAATCCGTGTAGCTGTTTGAACTTTAGAACGGCTTGGGGTTAGTCTTCGTCTTGGCTTCCCGATTGGCCAACTCGCGGACGCCGGCCAGTCACAGACCTTCATTAACATACATGAGGCTGGTTAGTCTTCGTCTTGGCTTTCCGATTGGTCAACTCGCGGATGCCGGCCAGTCACAGACCTTCATTAGCATACATGAGCCTAATTCTAGTAGCTGTTTGAACTTTAGAACGGCTTGGGGTTAGTCTTCGTCTTGGCTTTCCGATTGGTCAACTCGCGGATGCCGGCCAGTCACAGACCTTCATTAGCATACATGAGCCTAATTCTAGTAGCTGTTTGAACTTTAGAACGGCTTGGGGTTAGTCTTCGTCTTGGCTTTCCGATTGGTCAACTCGCGGATGCCGGCCAGTCACGGACCTTCATTAGCATACATGAGCCTAATTCTAGTAGCTGTTTGAACTTTAGAACGGCTTGGGGTTAGTCTTCGTCTTGGTTTTCCGATTGGCCAACTCGCGAATGCCGGACAGTCACAGACCTTCATTAGCATACATGAGCCTAATTCTAGTAGCTGTTTGAACTTTAGAACGGCTTGGGGTTAGTCTTCGTCTTGGCTTTCCGATTGGTCAACTCGCGGATGCCGGCCAGTCACAGACCTTCATTAATATTGTTGAGGTTAATTCTAGTGTTACTTTAGAACTCTGGTGCGCGACTATGGCTGTGGGATTTAGGACTTGAGCACACTGCAAATAGTTACTCCTGTACTCAGCTTTTCCCCCACGTCAAAAACCTGCAGTGTTCGTGATTAGTCTGGTGTAGATCTCCGTCCTTTAGCCTGCAGTGAAATTTTTAGTAGCGAAGGTATACAGTTGAACCTCTTTATAACGAAGTTGGAGGGGTCCGGCGATTACTTCGTTATAACCGTAGCTTCGTTATACCCTGTATTGACCGAGCTTCCAAGTGGAATCGTGATTTCTTCGCTATATCGATTATTTCGTCATAAATTGTTGCCTCACAGCGAGGTTCGATTGTAGAATGGCCCATAGGTGCCGGTATTGCAGAGGGGAAGGGCGGGGCAGCAAAAGACTACAAGGGCTTGCTCCATGCGGGGCAATACATGAAAGAAGAGAGGCAGAAAGTTTGTTCAGCCCTTATGAAGAATCAGCGCACGATTGTCAGGATACAGTAGGTTGGCTTTCCATTATTTCGAGGTCTCCTGCAGCGGTCAATAAGGTTAAATTTACTTCGTTTCTCTGAAATTACATTCATATCAGAGGGCGTATATATGCTATCGAGTTCGATTAATGCGTAAAAACTACATCATGCTACAGGCAACGCTTACGTTTAGTCATTCTCTTTACTGTAACTAAAGTATTACACCAAATAATAAGCATAAAGAGCATCAAGAAGGTGGTCATTACCTTTCTAAGAAAGCGACTTTTCTTTAAAAGAAGCGAAAATTAAAAAAAATTGCGGATGTGCAGAATTTCGACGTAAAAAAAACTGCTGCAGCCATTTTCCATACTTTTCTCTTGAGGCACGGCGCACACAGAGCGAGAGAGCTAAAGAAATGGCTCTCCATTGAACGCTTTACCGACGGCAGGATTCCAGGAGGAACGCGTTTGAAACTTCGCTTTTCAAGATCATCTCGAAAGAAAAGCTTCTGCCTACCCCCTCCCCCCCTCCCCTCTTTTTCTTTCTTTGCGCTCAGAGCAGCCTCCCCAGACCACTTTCTGACACAGAGCGAAGCCAGGTACCATTTGCTCTGCGCAGATTTCACGTTTCTCCTGTATAAATAAATGCTGTCTTGTTTGTTATTGGCAACCAGTTGCACCATTATCCGGATTGAAAGGAATCTATTTGTAAAATGCGCCCACATCTGCATTCGCGTTGCGCCCACCAAAGTGCCGGGGAGCATGCTCGCCTGTGATTGGCATTTTTTTCAAGCCCGCGCAAGGTGATTGCGGGGCACTTTCGAGGCTAAAGTCTTATTCTTCAGGAAGCGAGAAAACTAAGGCTAGCTTTTCCTTTTCGCACTTTCCGAGTACTGTTCGCGTTGATGTTAGTGTAGAAAAAAAAGTCTTTTCAACGAGGCTTCCTTCTGCCGCAAGTAATCTCTTTTTCTTTGAACTGTGCAAACTTGTCACTGCCGAGAAAATCTCGGATGAATTCTGTGAATTTTCACTGCAATATCCCAGCCCGTCAAAGTCGCGGCTGCACTTATGATATGATGTCAAAGCGTGTTTTCTGAAGCTTAATCCGGATATTTCAAACTTGATCGCCACGAAGTTTCGTCAGATACTAATAGAGGTCATGGAGTTTCACAGCAGTGTAATGGCGCAGCAAAAACACACACGGTGAATAGCAAAACAGTTTTTAATTCTCGAGGTTTCAAAGCGTGAATACCGCTTAAGCTACTGTCAACTCCGCCTTTCTAGAATACAATCGCTGCACCAGCGGACGATGTTTTTTTATTTATTTTTTTATATATTTTATATTGCCGCGACCGGTCGACAGTGCATCGGCACAGTGATAAACCTTCGCCTTTCATGAATAAAATTGTCTCTGCTGCTCTTCTGAAATTCGACGAAATAAAAAATTTGATGTGTGAAAAATTGCTCGCGAGCATAGCTGTGAGGAATTGCAGGTTCCGTCTCGATCGACCAGGGGCACGACTGCGACCTATCTTACTGTTTCTGGCCTTGCGTGCGGTTCCGCTCAGAAACATGCCAGGATGCTGCGATCGTTCGAAAAAGTACTGGTACTGAAGCATGGTGCCTAGTTTGAAGCTAATAGACGCACTGCAGGGAGCAAGATTGACTTAGAGTCTGTATAGGTCATGCCAGAAGCTTTGCCAGAGGCGATGAAGCAAGGAATAATATAACACGCTTCTTCCTGCTCTAATTTTGTATATCATTTCCGCCGATTTGCTAACATGCTCCAGCAATTACTCACAGAGCTACTCTGAATGGGCTTCGCCCATTTTTTTTGTCTCGTCTGCTGCGATACTTATCGTATCGCAAGTCGTACGCGCTACCTTTCGTCTACCACTAGAGCAGGTTTTTGTCGCATTCTATGCCAAAAATTGCAAGGACGTTAAGTCTCTAATTTTTTGAAATTTTGTGTAGTGATGACGAAAACAGAGATTTCGGGGTCTGCTCCTACCTGCTTCCTGCCTATTTCGTATTTCCTGCTTATGGCTTGGAAATACAGTCGAGTCATGTGAAATATTGCCTATGTAGACAACTAGAAAGTGCGCTGTGGAATGTTTAGCGGCTGCCTCACTTGCCAAAGACAGAAGGCGAGGCCGCAATATCTGGGCTGCAGCAGATCGCCAACTGTAGAGAGACTGGTGCGAACGCCAGACAGTCAGCACAGCGGCCCAAGGAATACGTCAAACAGTGAGAGCAGGCAAACAGTAGCGGCCCATCAGATCCAGTCGCCACAGCTCCGAAGCAGATGCATTCTGTCGACAGTTCTGGTCGAGTGTTATCGGAAATGAACGCGCAGTTATCTGAAAGCCCGAAGCGTAGGGTCAGTAAATGAACATTCTGTACTGAACTTTGCACTGGCGCAGAGGTACCATCTTCATCCTGCAATATGTGAACTTGTTGTCCACGCATAACCAGAGCTGTGGTACTCCTCGCTCAGTTCGAGGTGGTTCAGAGAACAGCCTCGAGATGAAAAAAAAAATCAGAGATTGGATCACTTAAGAAACATTTTAAGGACTTGCGAGAGAAAGGCGGGAGGCCGCCTTGTTCAGACGTCATTCACAACGACAAATGGAAGTCATATTTCCAGTAGGAGGTTGGAGTTGTCGCGAAACACTTTCCGATTCAGCGGAAAAAAAAATGATTTCGGTCAGAATTAAGAACAAAATGTTCCTTTGGTTTGTTTCGATTTTGTTCTAGAAATGAAACTGACCGTAAATCGTAAGCACCACAACTTGTCGGGTCCCCCCCCCCCCCCCCCTCTGTTTGCTTTTTTTCAACGAGTATTTTTTTCTGAACAAAATGTCGCCCCATGACTTGTCGAAAATGCGATACCATCGTAAAGAGAAAGTTGGCACATTGTTTCTTTTCTCCTAGAAACTATAACGTGATCATAAGATAGCGGAAACTAATAATCTCCACAAAAGGAGTCACTGCCACACCTACATGCATATTTCCTTTTTCTTGCTTTTATTGGAAAAGTTGTAAAACAAAGTAACTAAAAGTCATCTAATAAATATACAGCAGATGTCTCCCGCTAGTACTCAGCAACAGGGTCGTCAAGTGCGCGCTAGCATGGAGACCTTAACTAAATTTCATAACAGCCCAAAACTGAAGTGGACACTTAAGCTCCGCCTTAAGGGTGTGACGCGATAGCGTTAATGGGTTAATACGCATATATGCACAACTGGTCATTCTCTACTTAACATTCATAGACCCCTCCCTATTGAAAAATGTGTACAGGTTTGAATAGGTCGACAAATAGGATTATGGCACATTTCGTTTAACATTATAGGATGAAGCTTCCAAAGCGATTCAGCCTTTGAGTGACTCCTTTGTGAAGGGCTCCGTATAACTTCGATTACCCGTGGTTAATTGCCGTGCACTTACATCACACAGTGCATGCAAGTCGTGGGTTCGAACCCGCCCGCTACGGTAGCACTTCGATGGAGGAAAAATCTGAAAGGTCTGTGTACTGTGCATTGTTAGTGCTCGCTAAGAACACCACGTGGTCGAAATTATCCGGAGCCCTCCACTACGGCGCCCCTCATAGATTGAGCCGCTTTGGGACGTCCATCCTATAAAGCCAAACCAAATGTGCCATAATCCTATTTGCTGACCCATTAAAACCTATATACATTTTTCAGTAGGGCTGGGAGTCCTCACACCACTCCTGGTGCAGTGGTGCAACGGTTAAGCGATGTCCTGCGATGGCAGGTGCTGCCACCAACGGGGCTTGTGCCACTCAGGTTGCTCTTCCCGACCAACCTCTTGCGACAAATCACTTATTTAACTGTCACCTGCCACGGTGGTCAGTTTGTCGCAATCCGGTGGGCGGGTTCGATGAGACGCAAGGTCACGTGACCTTGGTGGCTCACCCAGGTTGATTTTTTCAGATATTTTTCTCTGACAACGCCGACGATGACGCCAGACGACGGATTTTCTGCAGAACCAGAGCCTTAACGGTCTCGCGCTGAAATTCACAGGGACCCCTAATTGCAATGCAAATGTGTTGGAAATGAGACAACATGAACCGTTGTTGATGCCTTTTCCGGAAGCGACTTCACCTGACCGGAAACGACGCCACTGATTTCTAGCCAGTCGGCGAATATTATGACAGACAACACATTTTGGACTCACGAGGGTTCTAACGCTATAGCACTAAAAGATAAACGCGCATTTTAAGGGGCAGGAAAGGAGTACTGCGAACTAGAAGACAAACTCAAGTGAACGATCTACTGGCTGGAATCAAGTGGAAGATGCGTGATTGAGTAGGACATCTTGTGCAATGAGCAGATTGCCGCTGATCCGTTGTATAACACAATGAATTAAAAGACCACAAAAATTCTACCATTGGTGACAGAAGGTTCCGGCTCATATCGCCCTGATCCCCAAGGCCTTAGATATGATCGTCGGAGGCGTTTCGTGCACGATGAAATTAAAGTGATTTACTCCTCGTTACTCCCAGTCAAAGCTTCAATTTTCTATTTAGCCTATGAATCGATCAATTTTTCGATTCAGTCTCACGCAGACAAGCTATTTGGCACTGAACAGCCCATTTCTATACAAATAAAGTCCTGAGATTACAGCAGCCATAGTCGAAAAGTGAGGTGAAGCACGTGTATATAATTTTATGTGGATAGCAATGGCTCTCTAGCCTTCAGAAAAGAGAGTTAGTATTAAGAAAACTTAATTGAAGCCCGTTGCTGTCTCCTGTGGCGTAGTGCGCTCTCTACACAGGTGCTATTTGAATGCGGCGTTAGATTTATGGAAAGGTAGTCTTTCACGCGCAGGAGAGCTGTACATGTCTGCACCAACCAAACTCTGAAAGCGTAATTGCGGTAGAGAAAGTTGTAGTCCGACAAAGAATCGTACCTTTTTTGGGACAATAATAAAGTTTTTGCCTCGAACTCAACGCGATCTGAATAACGTTTGACAAGCACCAAGCACTACTGCTGCGAGTAAATAACGCTGAAAGAAAAGCTCGTAAACTTTTTGTGTGTGTGACTGGTCGCTCCTTTTGAGGCAACATGCAATGCATGCTCTTAGAGCCCGGATGCTCTCTTTATATACACGAGGGAGACATCAGCTATATACTCCGCGGAAGCAATTGGGGGTGTCAGGGAAATGGCCCTCCAGGGTCTCTTGAAAGGAAAAAAAAACGCATCACTTTTGCATTGTGATATTTTTGTTGGAAACGTCATAACTGTTTCTTTTTTTTCATTGTAGCCGGAGAGAAAAAAACAAAAACAAATTGTAGTGAAGTGTGTTTTGACCTTGACGCTAACGTTGCGTTGACTTTTGAGCTCAGCGAATACAGCCTGCATTTTTATTATGTCGTGATCAACAGGAAGATTCATCATTCTGGGTAATTTTTCATCTCTTCGAAACGTTTTCGTCCGGCCCCATTCGGATTCAGCGAAAACATAGTTGGCTACTCCTCCGTCCATTATAGAATTGCGCAATTCGAGCATGAGGGTAGACCGCAGTCATTTTCTGGATCCTCGGAGTTGCCCATTGGCCCTCCTGAGACGGACGTCGTCTCCGGGCCCGAAAATTTCAGCCGAGTGTCTACGTAAGAGTTTCGATTTTTTTTTACTTCAAAAGCAACACCACCATAATGGGAGCATAAGTCGCAGTTCCGTTTCCATGGAAAGCGCCTGAGTGGGTGCGCATTGGACTGACCCTCGTAACATCAATGTCGTAAGCACGTTCTTCCTATGCCGTCATGGAAACTCATATTTCATATAGCAGGGGCTGACGATGTTCACCCTCTGCCAAGATGAGTGAAACCATACGTCATTCGTATCGCATAGATTATGTATTTGCTCAGTCCTCGGAAGCAGAAACGTGGCAATGGGAAGGATAGCGACGGGCCTGAGAAACTTACCGTTGTAACGCATGCGGTTCGTTTGAAGCCCTACCTCCATATTAGCCAAGGCGGGCCTGCCTCTTTATTACTCATTCATTGAAAATTATCTGGCCATGCCACCCCCTCCCCCCTCCCCTTCATCCTGTAAGGGACACCCCCGACAACAACACCTAAAAGAGAGGGTTGATGCACTCCTCTGCACTGCTTAGCTAAAACCTCGTGGACCAACAACAGTTGATCTCCACGATCATGAAATCTTGAAAGAAGTTAGGACGGCACTAAAACGACAAAGACAAAGAGGCACGAACACAACAGTACTTCTTCTCCACGATCAGCAGCGCAACGGTCAGGGGATTCCATAAGGAACCCCTGAGACATGATTTACTAGCCATCACTACGAGGAACAGCGTCATCACACGCATTATCACTGTCATCAGCCTGGCTATGTCCCGGCAAAGAAGAAGACCTTTCCCTTCATTTCCTTGCTCTCAACTTTGTTACTGCAATAGAGAATCATTCATCCTTTCTCCTTTATACTTTTCCTTCCAAGGCCAGTTTGTCCTCATTTCAGCCAGGTTATCATCGCCGCTCAAGGCGTACTGATGTTGAACACCGTAGACATGATAACGCTTGCTTCGTTATTTGTTACGCTTCAAGCTACATCTCTGATCCCGTGTAAGTAACGCATTAAATCATGCTAAGGAAGGCATAAACAAATCTTAAACCTATGCTTCATACTAAAATCGACTTCTAATTGGGGAGAAGGGCTGCGATAGTTGAAAGAACTCCGTTACTAAGGACACCACAGTGACCAGCGAAAGAAATGCGTCTTGAGTCTTACGTACAAACGACATTATCTGAAATGCTGAGATCCGGGGTGAAAGCTCTGCGTTTATACGGTACACCTCGCTGGACTCTCTATCGATGCGAAGTTGCACACAAAAGCCGTACTTAATTTGCGTAGCGGCAACTTTACGAAATGGGTGTGATGCACTGAAGCGGCCGGCATTTCTTCCGCACTAGTGGCCTCGGCTTTTTTTCTTTTCTTTAGATTACCCTCTGCATGCCAGGAATGCAAATACTTAGGGAATGCAGACACTGCACCGACAGTGCGATAGATTTCCAGAGTCGCCTCCTAACATCCGCATTCTAGGCTGTAGAATGTCTTGGCGAACGAAAGCTATCAGCATTGCTGTTCCTTCTAGATTCAGTGTTTCGCTTTTACACTCACTCGATTGTGGTGAAGATGCGATGGCATTTAATGCTTTCTTCGGGCGCTCGCAATTGCTGCAAATTCGCAAAAGAAAATGAATGTTTCAGGCAATTTTTCATGAGCTTAAACTGTAGTCGCCGTTCTTCACTGGCAGCGTAGTATCCTTGTTAAAACCGACAGTTTAAAAATGACACACCTCTCCTCTTGAGTTTGTGCTTACGCGCAATGCTGGAGACTTTCGATGACTAGATGTGAAAGCTTGTCTTTTTTTGTTTATTTTTATTCGTTCACTGCCTGCCTTCCTAGCGCGATGGTTTTGGCGATAGCTTAATCCTGCTGCACGATACAAATGACAATGCGTGATGCAATGCTAAGAACGAAGCGAGAGCGGCTGTTGGTGAGGTTGTTGTTGTTGTCGTTGCCTCAAATACAATGGCACATACCCACGGTGGGGGATGACAATATTTCTGTCCTGTACGTGTTTATGCATGCCCAGCTTTCCTGGACATCACCAACTAGCGCCATCTATCATCCGTCAATAGCGAGCACCGCGTAACTGAATAGGAACATTTTCATTTGTAAATGAGAGAAAACAGAAGCCCCCGTGAAAGCTGAGCGATGTTGATACGGATGGTTTACTCTTCCTAAGCTCTCCGGAGTCTGAGTTATAAAATCCTTCGTCCGCTCACAACGGAGAGTTTTGACGGCCATAAGAAATCTATGGGGTGTAGCAAACATCCAACGTGCTTGCAGAAATTTTTGATGCTTAACGCCTTGCAACGCTTGATGCCAGCCGCACATTCTAGAAGTGCTCGTTCAAAGTTACTGGGCTTGGATTTTTCCAGCGCAAATGCGCGCCATCTGCGGCTGTCTGATCGAGTTGAACCTGAATGACGTGGGCCATGGAAGTCGGGGAAGTGTACTCATTCAGAAGAATAGAGAGGGGGGTTTGAGGTGCCACTGGCACTTTTTCGCACCGGAGAGAACAAAAAATCTGAGAGCTCATTCCTAATAATCATTCTTCACATAAGAGCGTAAATACCCACTGATCTTTGTAGTATTTTAAAGGCTGATGAATTAGGGTGTCTCGTCATGTCTGTTTATTTATTTTTTCTTGCAACTCTTTTTCTTCGAACTCCTCTAATAGTTTGCTGTGGGCTGCCCAGTGAAAATAAATAAATAAAAGTAAGTGCGTAATAAAGAACTCCAGGTCACAGGAGAAGCGAAAATAAAACAAAAGAAAATAAAACGGGTCGCGAAAATGCTCCACGCGAAAAAAACAACAACATCGGATTGACAAGAACTGGAATAAAAAACAAGTAGAACATCCTTTAATGAAAACTAATACGTTTGGAATATACTTAGGGATATTTATAATGCATTTTAAACATATTTTGTATTCATTAATGCACTAAAATATGCCGGAAATAGGTTCCTGAATTTTGTGCTTGGTATTCAAAATATATTCTTTAAATTTGCCAAGAATACGTCACTTAAAGCATGCTTTCAGCGCGCTTAAAACACGTGAAAAAATATGAATGCTGTTTTAGCATCTTGTCAATGTATTAAACGTGTACTTTCGTAAATATGAAATTAATTCGTCTGAAGTATACTCATATTTTAACAAACGAGCAGTCCTTGTAATCATATTTGAAGCACACTTTGAGCTGCCGTAGAACAAGCTAGTACTCGAAATCCGGTTTCGGGCAATGGCCTTTGCATGTTGGCTACGAATTGAAAGTGTACTTTCGCAAATACGACATTAATTCGTTTAAAGCATATTTCAATTCTAACGAATGAGCTGTCCGCGTAAAACGTATACTGGCAGCACACTTCAAGCTGCCATTGAACAGTTAGTGCTCAAAATCGCGTTTGGGTTAATGACATGTTACAATGCATTTAAAGTGTACTTTCGTAAATGCGAAATAAATTCGTGCATAGTATACTTCAATTCTAACAAATGGGTAGTCCGCGTCAGCATATTTGCTGCACACTTCAAGCTGCCATGGAACAACCTAGTGCCCGAAATCACGTTTCCGGGAACAGTGAAAACTCTCCCTTTTCTGTCGTCCGTTCGTTTATGTTAAGTTCTAGCAGAAAGGCTATCACCACTCATTTAAGTTACGTATGAACAGCGTGATAGCATTATACCGGCAATGACGCCATGCGCGCCTCCGGGCCCGTACATGCCAGCGAAAAGGACCCCGACTGGCAAGGCCGACAGGCTCCCATAGACGCCCATGTATTTGTTGCTTCACAGTTCGACTCCTCACCGATGCCTCACGCAAGTTACGACTAACAGTTCGGTTCTAGATAGACCGCAGGTTCGAACGCAACCACTCCGACGCTTGTGCGACAATTTGGGGGCACACAGTCTATGCGCAAAAAGCGCCTCACCGGGCAAGATAATGCGTGTCCTCTGGGGGGAAGGGGGGGGGTGGGGTATATAAGCCAGGCCAAGTATCACAATCTCATAATATCTCAATATCTGATTTAATATCTGCTACGGGTCCCATTTGGACCCAAGATATTAAACTTATTTTTGGAATGTGACGGAGTGCTTGAAGCTTGCTTCACCTCCGCCACGGGTTGGCCCGGTATTGCACTGCCTCCAGGATCGGCCCGGGATATAACAGCGCGCGTCTTTTCTTTCAATCTTTGCTCTCCTGTCTTTCAACTCTCCTACTTTCAGCACGTGGCAGCGATTGTGGCTTGGCTTGAGCCAGTGGGCAGGCCCGTGCACTTTCCCTTTCGTTCTTCCTGACAACAACAGCAAGCAACAAGCAAGCAAGCCAAGTATCACACTTGTCGTAGCAGTTCCTGTTTGCTGACGTCACTTTCTGTCAGCATTTCCTTGTGTGGCAACGTCATTCCCGTTCAGACCCTGTCAAGTGACCTTCCATTGTCATATACTTGTTGGTAACAACGCGTTTTCTCTGGGATTGTTTGTCTCCTGATGATTATATCCAGTTCAGTCATTACTTCCGATGTTGACAACATTGATCAGTATTATCCGGTGAATCCCACTAGTACACCTTCTTTAAGCCGAGCCGAAGTTGATATTTTTAATATATTAATTGTATTCAGGTAGAGAACGCCTGTAATTCACTCTTCCTTTCCTGTTAAATACATATGCATATAATAATTTTGACCTCTTTAGTTCGTCAAAAAAATCTTTGCGTGCTATGTACGTTCACATTCAGAATATGTTTATTCTTTTTCTTTGCTATCGATCTGTGTTTGTTGAGTGTGAATGTCGATTCAATATTGTGTAATGGTGTTTCACTTTTTTTTGTAGTTTCATCATTGTATACCTGTTAATACGTTAACAAATTGACTGTTTTATAAGCCTTGCTGTCAAGCCGCTGCCAAGCGAAAGGGGGCTGCGGCTTTGTCAAGCTGTATCTTACAGCTTTTTCTGCGCCTCCGCTGTCTGTACCTTTTCAAGGCAGAAATAAATTTGATTTGATTTGACATTTCATGCAATGTTTTTAATTGATATTTTAGTATATTTTTAATGTATTTAATGTGTATTTTTAGTGTCGATAATGTATATTTCAGTATATTTTTAATGTAGGTAATGTATATTTTAGTATATTTTTAATGTATTAATTGTATATTGCCACCTAGTGTTGCCAGGTGGCGCAAGCTGTCCGCGAAGACGATGAGGTTGCGATCGTGCTATCGCGGATCGGCCGCCATTACCGTCTCCTCTTGCCGACTCCAGCTGTTGAAGCGTCTCTCCGTGAGAACTCCGTGACAATTTGGTGGAGCCTGCTGGGTACGAGTATCCCATGCAAGAAACCCCTCCAGGGAGCCGTGCCGCCAGCCCTGCGCCGATTGACACCCCGGTACACCGCTTCAGCCGGAGGCTGCAGGGACTTTCACCGGAGCTTGGACCACTCGCGACAGTCATGATACCAGCCACCGGTATTCTCACGCAAGCTGCCGGTGCTACACCTGCCCACTATACCTTGCAGACCCCGCGGGTTCCCAAGGCCTTCCACGGGGACCTTTTCGAAGACGTGGAGGACTGGTTCCTTCACTTCGAGCGTGTGGCTGCTTATAACCAGTGGGACGACGCCGCGAAACTAAGAAACGTCTACTTTAGCCTAGAGGATGGCGCCCGCACGTGGTTTGAGAACCGTGAGGAAGTTCTAACTTCCTGGCGAGAGTTTCGCCGTCGCCTGCTGGAGGCCTACACCAGCGCGGATCGCCGCGAAAGAGCGGAGCGGGCAATCCAGTCCCGCGTCCAGCTACCGAACGAAAGCGTACAAATGTACGTCGAGGACATGACGCGGCTCTTCAGGAGAGCTGATCCTGCCATGCCTGAAGAGAAGAAACTTCGGCACTTAATGAGAGGCGTCAAAGAGCAGCTGTTCGCAGGCCTCGTGCGCAGCCCACCATCTACAGTTGCTGCATTTCTTTCGGAAGCCACAACGATGGAGAAGGTCCTGCAACAGCGTTGCGCCAGTTACGACCGGCCCGTGCATGCTGCTGCAGTCACATCATCGTTTGCCACCATCGGACAGCATCCTGATGATTTGCGGGAACTTATTCGCACAATCGTGCGTGAGGAGCTTCACAAATTTTGTAGCCCGTCGCAGCCTGCGCTCGGTTCCATCTCCGCTCTTGTACGAGAGGAGGTGCAACAGGCGTTCCGGGGCCCTGTTCCTGTGGTCGACGTACCACCTCTGCCTGGGGACTACCACCGTCCGACGTACGCCGAAGTTGCAAGGCGTCCGGCTCCCGCTTCGCCGCCACCAATTCACGCCACGCCTCAAGCCCCGCGGCCCTCTGTGCAACCGGTGCAGTACTTCGAGGATCGTCGAGCACCCCTCCGAAAGGCCGACGTTTGGCGTACACCTAACCGACGACCGCTCTGTTTTCACTGCGGAGAGCCAGGTCATCTTTATCGAAATTGTTATTACCGACGCATCGGCATCCAAGGCTTCCGCACCGACTCACCGAGACCCCGTCAAGGTGAACGACACCCCTGAAATTGAAGAATTCCTTGCGGATCAGCGCAATCCATCCCCGAGCGCAGCGGCAGTCGCGCTCACCCTCACCGAGGCGCTCTTCCCCGACACCTCCCGGCTTCTCGCGAGCGGCACCGGGCCGATCGCCAAGTCCGCGTCGGGAAAACTGAAACCCGCGACCTTCGGGGGCGAGGTCGCTGGGGGGCGCTGTGCTGAAGACCTCCCGTCGTCGCCGCTACAATCTGACAAAAACCCGCCGACGCCATCCACCAGAGTTAAAAACCACCGCGTTTCTTTAGAAATACCCGTTCTTATCGATGGTCGCAGAGTAAGCGCATTAGTTGATACCGGGGCCGATTATTCGATCTTAAGTGGACAACTGGCGACCATTCTGAAAAAAGTGATTACCCCTTGGCCTGGCGCGCACCTTCGAACTGCCGGCGGTCATCTGGTTACGCCCAAGGGTATGTGCACTGCTCGCGTTCAGATCAGCAAGTCCACGTTCGTCGTCAGCTGCATCGTCCTGGGCGAGTGTTCTCGGGACCTAATCCTCGGCATCGACTTTCTGCGGGAGTATGGAGCAATTATCGATCTGCGCAACCGAATCGTCATGTTTTCCACAGAGCAAGCCGCCGAACTCAACAACTCCTGCCAACGCAGTGCCGCACTTCGCGTTTTCGCCGACAGCGTCCACACTTCCGCGCCGTAGCAGTGTTTTGATTGAAGTCGCCTGTGCTGAGTTGCACGACGCTGAAGCAGTCGCCGAGGCTAATCATTCGCTCCTCCTGACTCAAGGCATCTGCGCCGCTCGAAGCTTACTAACAATTCGCGCTGGCCGGTCCTGCGATCCTTGTTACAAATTTTTCTCCAGAGCACCGGCACCTTTTCTCTGGAACTGCGATCGCTACCGCTGAAGCGGTTGTGGATGTTCCGGTCTGCTTTGCGTTCGCGGCAGCGGCCCCTGACGACCAATCATCGCGCGCCACTGACGACCAATCTGTTCCCGAATGTCGACATCAACAGCAACCTCCCCGAAGGAAAGCGCCTGGCCTTAGAGCACTTGCTATTGGAGTATAAACAGTGTTTCGCTTCTTCGTCGAAAGTTCGTCAAACGCCCCTAACGCAACACCGGATCATTACGTATGACGACGCTCGCCCTATCCGCCAGCAGCCTTATCGTGTTTCCGCCAAAGAACGACGGTGTAGTTCAACCTTCCCAAAGCCCGTGGTCTTCGCCTGTTGTCCTTGTTTAAAAAGAAGGATGGAACACTTCGATTCTGCGTGGACTACCGTAAATTAAACAATGTGACTAAAAAGGACGTCTACCCGTTGCCCCCCGCATTGATGACTCCCTGAACAGATTACAGCGTGCTAAGTACTTTTCATCCATTGACCTGAAGAGCGGTTATTGGCAAATTGAAGTGGACGAACGGGACCGCGAAAAAACTGCCTTCGTTACACCAGATGGCCTCTATGAATTCAAAGTGCTGCCTTTTGGCTTGTGCTCTGCGCCAGCGACGTTTCAACGGATGATGGACACTGTCCTCACCGGCCTCAAGTGGCAAAGTTGTCTTGTATACCTGGACGACGTTGTCGTTTTTTCAGAAACTTTTGAACAGCATCTCGTGCGCCTGCGAACTGTCCTCAGAGCCCTCCATTCCGCTGACCTTACGCTGAAGCCCCAGAAGTGCCACTTCGGTTACACAGAGCTCAGGTTCCTCGGTCACGTTGTGAGCGCCGACGGAGTTCGACCCGACCCCGACAAGACAGCCGCCATCGCCAATTTTCCTACTCCGACTGACAAGAAAGCTGTCCAGCGTTTTCTGGGTCTCTGTGCATATTACCGACGGTTTATTGCGGACTTCGCAAAGATTGCAGAGCCGTTGACGCGCCTCACCAGGAGCAACACCTCCTTCGTTTGGACAATAGGCCAAGAGACGGCTTTCTCTTCGCTCCGCCAACGCCTTCAGACATCTCCCGTTCTTGCACACTTCGACGAAGAGGCCGACACCGAGATCCACACCGACGCCAGCAATATCGGTCTTGGAGCTGTCCTTGTCCAACACCAAGAGGGCATTGAGAGAGTTATAGCCTATGCTAGCCGTACTCTCTCCCGCGCCGAACGCAATTACTCTACGTCAGAGAAGGAATGCCTTGCTGTCGTATGGGCCACCATGAAATTTCGCCCTTACCTTTACGGCCGCGCATTCAAAGTCGTAACCGACCACCACTGCCTATGCTGGCTGGCTAATTTGCGAGACCCGTCTGGACGATTGGCCCGCTGGAGTTTACGGCTCCAAGAATTCGACATTACCATCGTATATAAGTCGGGCCGTAAACACGAAGACGCCGACACGCTGTCGCGTGCACCACTCGACTCTTCCGGTCCCGAAATCGACGACGACAGCGGTTTCCTCGGTATACTTAATGCATCGGACATAATAGCCCGGCAGCGGGCTGACACGGACCTCCGACCGCTGATTGACAACCTTGAAGGTCACGCCATGCCTCTACCACGACACTTCGCTCGACGTCTCGGCTCTTTCTGTTTGCGCGAAGGTATCTTATACAAGAAGAACTCGAGAGGCCAAGAAAGAGCTTACCTTCTGGTACTTCCGGCCGATCTTCGCGCCGACATTTTATTGGCATGCCACGACGAGCCCACTTCAGGCCATCTGGGTTTTTCCCGGACGCTCGCCAGGATACGCAACATGTACTACTGGCCCGGACTCTCGGACGATGTCCAAAGGTACGTAAAAAGCTGCCGTGAATGCCAGCGCCGGAAGACGCCACCGCTTAAGCCGGCGGGTTTTCTCAAGCCCGTTACTACACCCCGCTCTCCGTTCGATCAAATAGGAATGGACCTTCTCGGTCCTTTTCCGTTGTCACTCTCAGGAAACAAGTGGATCATAGTCGCTACTGACTATTTGACTCGCTACGCCGAGACCAAGGCGATACCCTGTGCCACAGCTTCAGAGGTCGCCGACTTTTTCATGCAAAACATCGTCTTGCGGCACGGAGCCCCTTCGTGCGTTATTACCGACAGAGGCACAGCGTTTACAGCGCAGCTAATCGACCATATATTTACGTTGAGCTGCACTAGCCATCGCAAGACCACAGCTTATCATCCGCAGAGCAATGGGCTAACCGAACGCTTAAACAAGACCATTGCGGACATGCTGTCAATGTACGTAGACGTTCAGCACAAAACTTGGGATGAGGTGCTACCGTACGTCACATTTGCGTACAACACGGCCCTCCAGGAGACTACACGCTTTACTCCCTTTCGTCTTGTATATGGACGTGAAGTCCAGAGCATGCTTGACGCGATGCTACCATGCCTCGATGACGACCAACTCGCACCCGATGTTCATGAAATTGCCCAACGCGCTGAAGAAGCCCGTCAGCTTGCCCGCGTACACATCGGCCAGCAGCAGGGCACTGATGCGCGCCGTTACAACCTTCGACACCGACAGGTCGACTACAATCCCGGTGAACAAGTTTGGGTGTGGACACCTGTCCGCCGCCAGGGCTTGTCCGAGAAACTACTCTGCCGGTACTTTGGCCCCTATAAAGTGCTACGGCGTATCAGTGATGTTACCTATGAAGTGGTTCCCGACGGTGCCGCGCAACCGAGACGTCGACAGCCCAACAGCTCTGACATTGTGCACGTTGTGCGGCTTAAGCCGTACTATGCCCGATAACGGCTTAGCGGCCCTCCGTTGTGACTCTGTGTGTGCTCCGTTTTCCTCGCGTTCTTCTCTGTTTCCCTTCTGAACCTTAGCGCGCCTACGCTGCTGGCGGCACCACTGCGATGCCCTTCTTTTTCGGAGGGGGGAATAATGCCACCTAGTGTTGCCAGGTGGCGCAAGCTGTCCGCGAAGACGATGAGGTTGCGATCGTGCTATCGCGGATCGGCCGCCATTACCGTCTCCTCTTGCCGACTCCAGCTGTTGAAGCGTCTCTCCGTGAGAACTCCGTGACAATATAATTAGTATTTGTTAATGTATTTAATGCGTATTTTTAGTAAAATTTTATTTATAATAAATATACTAAGCGGACAGAAAATGTATTTTTGATGCATTTCTACGAATGTTCAAAATATTACTCCTAGCATACTTATAAAGCATTCGTATTGCAAATTAAGCATAAATACAAAAAATGCGAAATAAACACGAAATTAATAAACGTGTTCGAAATGCATTTTTAACACAGCCTTTTTTCGCCAAGGGATGGGTTGGTGCAATGTCGAGGTTTCATTCGAAACTACCTGAATCTGTATGAAAGGAATAAATGCGTCGCATATGTGCTGGTAGATAAGCACAGCTCTCCAATAGCCCCATTGTTCTTCGTGTTTCATGAATCAGCAAAGAATGTGTCTGCACTAGGAGCACAACAGTGACTTTAATGTATTGCGTTGGCGTCCCTCCCTCCACGAAAGTTGTATATTTTAAGTATCCCAAGAAATAAGATGTTCCATTTTTAAATGTTTTGAGGAGTATTATAAAAAAAAAATGTGCAAACGCGCGAACATTCACTCTCGCCAGTGCTGAGCAAGAAACCGCACGGGGGGGGGGGGGGGGGGGGGGGGGGGGGGGGGGGGGGGGTGGGGGGGGGGGGGGCAGGCGACGAAAGCGAACATTTCCCATGCCCTATCTCAATGCCTCAGGCTGCACTTCAAACGACGCACCAGAGGCCTTACGTCGAACACGCCCCGTGTTGTAAACGTGTTGTCGTCGTCGCGCCGGAGGAATGGTTCAGCCCCGCCCAGGGCCCTCTTCACAGTCGAAAATCGACGTCGCTCTAGTGCACAGGGCGTTTAGAATCCGTGTATTTAACCGCAGCAGGCGCAGTTCCCCTAGAAAACAATGCTCGCCCTTTCTTCCTACATGCGTCGTCCTTCTTGTTTTGCAAAACATTGTGTGAAGAAGTGTATTTCGCTCGCTGTCTCTATCACGCTCGTTCGAATTGTTTTTTGGCACGCAAATGCCAAATATTTAATATTTTATTTTTTCTTGTCCTTCTTCACCGCCCCTCTCTCCCCTTTTCTGTTTTGCTGTGAAAAACGACGGAAATGCGGTTGTCGATGCACTTTCGTGTTGAAAGTTGTCTGTAAGATTCCCCCGACTCTGAACGTTTGCGCGAAAAGCAATTTAATAAATGTATGCGCATTTGGGTGAGTCCTGCGAAAGTAGAGAAATGGGCTGTCTACGAAAAAAAAACGAAAGTTGGAAGCAAACGTTGCAGTGGCTTATGGAATCAATGCCCCCTTTATTTGTTCTCCAGTTTTCAAAAAAAAAAAAATGGGAGCAGTGTGTGAATAGTTGTGGACTAAAAAAACAGATCGACTTCGATGAGATCATCTCAGAGATCGTGTAGGAGGCCGCAGAAAAATAAAGCGTTGTGCTGCAACACTGGAGGGCTACATTATCGCTGAAGAAAATGCGTGCAGAGGCTCTAAGTAAATGGCTCTCGGGGCTAAATTGCAGACTTTCGTCAGTGCTATGGCAGCGCAAAGATTGTTTGCTCTGCGCACGGGGGGAGCAATGTAAATGTCGCTATGCTTTCGATAAATTGTTTGCTTTCCTCGATAAACGTTTTGCTTGCGATTGTTTGTTTTTCTCGCTAATGGATGAACGAATGTTTCGTGCAATAAAATCAGGCTTGCGGTTACTCAACCAGCTTATGCTTTCTGTGACGCACAGAGAAGCCAATAGGTCGACTGCTCGACGTAGCAGAAGCTTGGAACCCAAAGTATGCCGGGTTATGTTCATGGGTAAGCGTAATATTAACCACGGGCCTTTTGCGTTTTTACGTTGGTATTGCTCCCATATTGCGCACTCGCCTTCCTGGCGCTTACCATGTTGAATATTCTGCACCACGATGATATACGCGTCCATAATTAACATATTGTTAAACAGCATGGGACGTATATAGTTTTCCTCAACAATCAACAATAGTTAGTCGGAACGGAACGAAACAAAAACTAAAAACAGAGATCTACGGAAGGTAAAAAACTCACATAAATGAAATTTATCAAAAACACTGGCTTTTACTGCATGGTATTTGCCATAACCAAAACCGAAACGCTCGCAACGTTTTAACCCTCGATGGCCGCAACTGTGCCAGACTACCGACTCAGAGTTCAAAGGGTTTCTGAAAAGATCATGTTAGGTTTTCTGTAATACTGGGAATTTCTTGTACTCCAACTCAGTCGTCTCGTAAGTCAATCCAAAGGCAGTTTTATTTCCGCTTTTACTTTTCAGTCAGAAAATATTAAGAAGACGCTGAAAGCGGTCATATTGCGATGCAAGCTCATAGCTGGGCTGAAGCGTCGGTAGTGAAATGATACCTCACGAGAAAAAGGAAAGTAAAAATCTCAAAGTACGCAGAGCCTAAGAAAGAAGACGACTTTGATGTCCGGATGTGCGCAAGACCAGACGACATAGACGCTAGGGGTTCTTTTTTTTGGTATTGAAGACAAATAATACCATCAATAAGTGTTCTCGAAAAATCTTTTGATGTCTACACAAACCTCTACAATTCCAGAAAATATTTTTTTCATTCTTGGGTTAGTTCAATAAACGGTCATTTTAGAAAGAATGCGATGACTTGCATGGAGTAACTGAAAATACGTTATATTAGGTTTCGCTCAGAAACGAAAAGAAAACGGTTTCTAACGGCCGATGTTCTGTTTAAGGCAGAAGATTGCAAGAGATGAAATATAGTTCTTGTGTGTCACGAAAGAATCCTACAAACGCCCTTGCAAGCCAACGATACGGCGATGTCCCAGTCAGATTGTAGAGACTACTGAGCATAACTATTATTCCGGGAAATTGTCATGCGCATTTGAAACAGCCTTGCACCTGACAGTAAAGATTGATCTGTTAACAGAGTTAACTACACACCATTGTGACGCAAGTGTGTAAAGGCCCAAGAGATTTCACATAGGCATCTGTTTTTTTTTAATAGTGACAAGGCAGGGAAAGTAAAGTAGGTTACTAGCGATCTATAAGCACTAAAGCTAAGGCCGTTAACGTACGGTCCCGGCCATAATATTACGGAGCACTGTTCGGCGATCAAACTCTTCTCCCGCCTTACCTAGCAAAAGTTAGGATACACTTATTGCATATGCTATCACAGGCCGCTGATGAGCTTGCGCATGAACCCAAGAAACCATCATATCTTCTCTTTCAAACGCGTCAGGAATTTTGAGACTCCGAAGCGTGCTTCGTAATATTCTGGCCGCACCTGTACATCTTACTGGTTTGGTTTATAGGGGTTTAACGTCCCAAATCAACTCAGGCTATGAGAGACGCCGTAGTGAAGGGCTCCGGAAATTTCGACCACCTGGGGTTCTTTAACGTGCACTGACATCGCACAGTACACGGGCCTCTAGAATTTCGCCTCCATCGAAATTCGACCGCCGCGGCCGGGATCGAACCCGCGTCTATCGGGTCGGCAGCCGAGTGCCATAACCACTCAGCCACCGTGGCGGCTCTGTACATCTTACTGTGATATAGTCACTCTTTTACTGGTTTTAGTTTTTCTGATTATAACGCGCAAAAATACACGTTAAAATCTGAAAAAGGAATACACGCACATATACACTTGAAAAAGGTTTCTAAAAAAAAAGATTTTCCACTCGCTAATACGTTGTTAAATCTCATCAGATTCCGCACCCATTATAAGGGACATCTGCTTTTTACGGTGTTTTATTTTTTTTACGGCGTTAGAGGCATTGTCTTCTTCCAGGGTAAAATGCCGCTATGTGGGTGGGTGGGTGTGGGGAGGGGGAAGGGTTGGTGCAGTTCTGGGCAGTCCCCGTAAAGATTCATTTCCAGCCTACGAGCCCCACCCACCACCAACCTTCGCCTCCACCCACCGTAGCTTACGCAGTAGCGGAATGAATGATTGACGGCGAAATCGAATTGACAGAGTCGATAGGAAGGCCGTCAATGCAAAAGCGAAATGTACAACCCACGCTGCTAACGCAGATTTGTCGCATCACGCCGTATGATCGCTGAGCGTGTTTTTTTTAAACGCATCAGTTCTGCAGTCTAAGTTCCATTGGAGGTCGGAGAAACTACAGGGCATTTACTCATTAGAAGCCAGCTAAGCGCATTCATACGGCTATAAAGGAAAGCTGCACAACTTTCCCAGAATCTTCGTAGATGAAAAATTTACTCTGATCTGCCAAGTTCGACGACTATTACGGCATTTTGCTTACTCTCTGCTTTGCTGCGCAAAGAAAAAAAAATCTGATAGCGCGACAGCATAACGTCCAGCGCACCCGCATGTGCTAGCCGAATTCACGACACGATAACTCCCTATTCAATATCAAAGGGTTACCAAGCCTGTCTGGACAGAGCGGTTACTGGGAGGTCCCGCAAAGGTACCCGGCATGGTTTTGTGATCAAGATGTGTCAAGATGTGGCCTTAAAATGGAATTCAGAGGAGAGGAAAGCAGCACTTAGTAGAAGCTAGAGATATTCATAATTATATGCTAAGTTTTTCTGCCAGAATAAGGAATCCGAAAACGTACGTACCGTATTACCTCAACTAAGGCATGTTGCGTGTATGGGCTTGCTCCCCTTAACTTGGAAGCCAATAATTTGAAAGAAAAATTCCGCAAACAGCGACTACGTTTCACGTGCGTATAAGTTTACTTACGAACAACACTCACCGGGAAGCTGCCAGGTGACGACAGCTCCCTGCTGCTGTCGTTATTATCACCTTGAAGCATGCACGGCTGTGCAGCTGCCTGTAATGTAACACAAAACTCACACGTCTCTCTGCTTAGCAATGGCCGGCCACGAAGTGATGCCGACTGGACGACTACGAAGATCAGTGCTACAGCTCCTCTGCTTGTGCATTTTGAATCAGAGGCGTTTAGGGTCCCCGAGCATTGCTTAGAGCCATTAAAGTTACAGGAATTTCGAATGAATTTGGAAGTAACAAAAGGTAACTTCATTTATGAGGGTGTTGATGAAGCCAGGACCAAGAAGCGGCGAAAGCGGCAGCCGTGCAGAAACTGAAAGGTATCTGCAACTAGATGCCAAATACAGCGCCAGTCTATACGGCGTATACTTCTGAAAGAACAACATTGGAGGCGACCGTGCAAAACCTGGACTCTCGCCCTCTCTCTGAGGAAACTCTTCTGGGCGCAAGGACGAGACGTTCTGATTGGTGGCGTGTGACAAAAGCCCTGCTCAACTTTTTGTGTGAAACAGGCCTGGATACTCGTTTGTGACCGCCTGTGCACAACCTACATGGTTAATGACATGTGTCGGTGTTGTGTTGCAGACACCAGTTTTGAGTTTTATGTGTGTCCAGTAACCGCGATGCGAGCGCCCGCCAGTGTTGTGTGTGTGTGTGTGTGCGTGTGCATAGACATCACCCGTGAAACTCATTGTATTATGCCATCATCAGCCTTCATTCACACTTTCCTTTTCCTCCTCTTCCCTTTCCCCTGTGTGGAGTAGCAGGCCAGGGCCCTGTTACCACCGGCCGACCTCTCCGCCTTTCTTTCATTAAAATTCCCTTTCTTCTTCTCTCTTCTATACGGCGTAATAAAGTAATTTCCACGAAATATAGCAGGAAAAATAAATTGAAAACGAAATTGTTGGCGGTTTAGCGTTGCTAAGTACGAAATATTCTGCGAACACAGGTTTTTGCTGACGGACACCAAAGCCATGTTCGTGAGAGCGCGATTGAAAGTTCGTTTCCATTCCTTCTGTGACTTGCGCTCAGATGGAAGTTGATGAAGACGAAGACGTGCAGTGCACAGCGTGAGAGTGTGCTGCAGTTTAACACGAGGCATGATCGGCTGTCATGGTCGTCGAAATCTTTGCTTCGAGAACAGTGCGCTTTGGTGCGGGGAGTATATGCTGCCCTGCAAGAGCCGCCTAGCTGGCTCCCTTATCTGGATGCATGTGTGTGCCTCCCAGACTTTTGATATTTTGGAAGGAGGGCTCGTGCAGGTGTATGGTGGCCTGGTGTTTTGTGGCGTAAGCATGCTTAGACTTTAATTTTCGGCACTATTTCCATGTAATAAAGAAGAAAAAAAGCTGCGGCGATAGCCTAGTGCTCCCGTGCAGTGGCCAGCGAAGCTCATGTGTTCGCGGCGCCATCTCATCTGTTTGAAACCCAGCCGCGGCAATATTTTATTTCTCCAGGTTGGCCAAGGTCGCCCTCATTCAAAGTCTCGTTTATTTCTTCCCATTTCCCGCACCCCGTGACTAACTTCGGAGGCTTCACCACCAACCCGTATATTCCAGGCTATACGGCTAATAATGTTTTTGCATTAAAAAAAAAAAACGCCGCTTCAGTGTAAAATGCCCCAGCCTGAAAAATCGCGAGAAAAAAAAAAGTGCGGCCTTAGTCGAGATAGTACGGCATATGGGCCACTGTCGCATTTATGACTTTCTGCCGGAAATCAGACGAACTCAGAAAACTCTTTACAATTTTTTTTTTGTTGACAAACCGCGAAGTTAGCGTCTAACTTGAGTAATCATCGGGCCAGAAATTGCACCTCTTGCCCAGGTTCTGAGCAAAGAAAGGGGCATGTCGATATAAAACCCCACAACTTCTACTGCCCACCAGAATCGAGGTTCAGATTTCGGAGCTGAAGAAGATTATGGAAATAAAAGTAACTAAGAATGCGCGGTGCAAGAGGTACAGCCCCATCCAAGTGCTGAGAGTATTTTACCTTTCTCTTTTTTTGTGCTAGCTATTTTCTCGTTACTGCACTGATGGCATTAATGGGACCCTTCTTGATCGGCTTCTACCCTCAGTTGCGGACGTCCGAACGATGTCAAATTTGCAGTTTGCGTAGCTTGCCCACTCGGAAACAATTTCCCGCGCTTCAAGTGACGGTGAAAAACGAGCGAACTTGCACTTCACGTCCATAAACGCAGGGAGCTTAGTTTGGGAGGCAATTGTCTGCCTTCTTACTGAGCAGCAAGAGAGGAAAAGGCAGAGGCGTAGAAGAGAGATGGATGGCGGATAATGATGATGGAAGAGTGCGCAAAGCACAGCTACTGCCCCGCATTTGCTGCTAGCTAGGCGAGGCATATCTCGGGGGCAGACCGTAAAGCCCCTCGTCAGATCCCACAGCACACGTAAGTTGCCGCAGGGTTGTTTCCTCCCGCTACGGTGCGTTACTAACGCAGGCCCAAACTATATTTTCCAGAGGCGGCAATCGATTAGGACCCTTACTAGACAACCCATGAATCTTAGCTGCCTTCTCGGGACGAGCATAAATTGTTTTGTTTTTTCTCTAGGCCCTGGAACACTTTGCAAATCATGCTTTCCTCTATGTTCCTTGTACAGACGTAGCAGCGATATTCACGAACGCTAGCCGTCACTGGGCAGCGTGCTTTGTGACGTCATTTGTAACTCATGTTACACCGGCAGCGACGTATCCTTCGGAACAGATCGTCTTTTGCTACCAGTGCGTGGTAATTAATTTCACAAACAATCTGCGCAGGAGGTTCTATAAATTTTCAACCCTTCAAGCCATAATTTCTCGTGACAAAGAAAGCAGTGTTCAGGTGCACGCACTGCAGTGACTAGAATCAAACACCAAACTGAGCAAGGACTTGCTCTGAATTTCAAAATATTGTTCATTTAAACTTGAGTTCAAACGCGAATGTTCTTGTTAAATGTTTATATCTAGATCATTTTGCTCGCCATGTGGGTGGTTCAGCGTGAAAACCCGCCCCATATGCTTTAACAGTGGTGTATGCCAGTATGACGACAGACGGTCACAGCATTCTCAGTTGCAAATCAAGACTTCGGCTGCGTTGCAGAGCATCCGTTAACACGATCAGAATTCGATAAGCGATTTTTTGTAGTGTACCTCTATGTCACTAATTGAAGCTGGCTCTTGACCTGTGCAGTACTCCAAGCCTTGTTTGAAGGAAGGCTTTAACTTCGCCGGTGCCAAGAACTGCCTACTTAGCTGCCACGTAGCGGCAATGTACCGGGTTTCGTCAGCAGAAATGCCATACTGACTCTGCAAGGATCAGCGCTCGTATTGAAGGAAATGTGTAAATCTCTCTGTGATTAAGCATCTGCTGGAACTATCTGCAAAGACAATTTATCAAGCGCCATTTCAATGAATACAACTTAGAAGTAGCCGACACCCTATTCGAGAAAAACACAAGATGAATTGCGTTTAGTAAATTCGGAATAATCACGTTTTCTCATAAATTAATGACATCGGAGCTGACCAAAACAGAAACAGCGCTGCCGAGTACTGAACCGGAGTTCCCGGGTCCGAACCCGACCGCGGCGGCTGCGTTTTTATGGAGGAAAAAGGCTAAGGCGCCCGTGTGCTGTGCGATGTCAGTGCACGTTAAAGATCCCCAGGTGGTCGAAATTATTCCGGAGCCCTCCACTACGGCACCTATTCTTCCTTTCTTTCACTCCCTCCTTTATCCCTTCCCTTACGGCGTGGTTCAGGTGTCCAAAGATATATGAGACAGATACTGCGCCATTTCCTTTCCCCAAAAACCAATTATTATTATTATTATTATTATTATTATTATTATTAATATTATTATTATTATTATTATTATGCCGAGTTGCACTTCGTGGTAGGCTATGCATGAGACACACAGAAAAAAATTATTATTATTAATATTATTTGGCTTTTGGGGGAAAGGAAATGGCGCAGTATCTTTCTCATATATCGTTGGACACCTGAACCGCGCCGTAATGGAAGGGATAAAGGAGGGAGTGAAAGAAGAGAGGAAGAATGAGGTCCCGTAGTGGAGGGCTCCGGAATAATTTCGACCACATGGGGATCTTTAACGTGCACTGACATCGCACAGCACACGGGCGCCTTAGCGTTTTTCCTCCATAAAAACGCAGCCGCCGCGGTCGGGTTCGAACCCGGGAACTCCGGATCAGTAGTCGAGCGCCCTAACCAAAAAAACAACAACAAAGAAAACAGGAAACAGAGAGCGCTAGAGAGACAGACAAAAAGGAGCCCAAATGCTATCCTCTTATTTTTGTGCTGAGGCTTGACGCACTGTTCTCTGCACGCACAGCTCAAACAGCTCGCCCCAGCGCGTAAAGAGAAACGCAACGCTGTAATTGCCCATAAACTTAACGCGGAGAGCTACGACTGCTTTGTCACACCTACTGCGAAGTCTTCCCCTTTGTGTCTGGTGCCCCAATACATCACCAATGCAACTTTAGCAGGAAGCTTCAGTGTCATGTAGCGGAACGCTTACATGCCGACACACAAATATATACAAACGTATTGTCGGCGATGGTTTTATTAGAGCGTGGCGACAACTGGATTCCACAGACGTAGAACACTGCAGCACCAGCTGGCATAAACAAACCGGCACATTGAAATGCTAGAACGAGAACATTTTTACCGCTGTGTTTGATGTTTATTCTTAATGCACAGGGAACGAATTTGTTTTAAAATAGGTCAAACATAAAACTGAAAAGTAATGTAATATATAACAGTAAATGAACGCTTCTTTCACAGTCATTTTTACGACCACCGTGAACACCGAAAGCATGATAGCTTGAATATCGAGAGCCTGTACACACATACACATACACAAACACAAACACGTACCTGTATCTCTTCCACCAATTTGGTCCCCGCCGACAATCACCAACACCAAAAGAGGTAAAGGAAAGAGAGCAGAAGAGACGAAATTCGCTTGTAAGGTAATCTTCGATATATACGTCAGAGATGACAGACAAATGTTTACGTTCGTTTATTTTTCAGCATACGCACTGTCCCGCAGATCAGGGCCGGAGCAACACCGACAGAGAGGGCGCTCCGATCCTACGTGAAGGCAGACCACAAAAGAGCGTCCACAGAATGAAGAACCGACGCACAACAAAAAATGCACTTATGCAAAGATGCACAATCACCGCTGCTAATTTTAACCAAAATGAGAGCAATTGAAGTGTATTCAAACTTCGGTAGCTGCATAACAGCTATCAGCAATTTATAGATGACTAGCGAACAGGGCCGCTCAAGTGATGACTGCTATACATGCATTACCACGCCATTCTCAGTTCACTTATTTCAGTTCCTGTACGTAGCGTAGTCAATGAAATTCAAATTGAACACATTTTAAAATACACGAAAATGATTACAGAAACTAAAGTAATTGTATTTTCATACTAGAAGGTGCTCTCGACACAGAGGCCTTAAGTACC
The DNA here is from genome assembly GCA_030143305.2 of Amblyomma americanum. Lineage (NCBI taxonomy): Eukaryota > Metazoa > Arthropoda > Arachnida > Ixodida > Ixodidae > Amblyomma > Amblyomma americanum. The sequence continues at coordinate 58,265 of JARKHS020002871.1, forward strand.
AAGAAGTAAGACGATTTATCACGCAACCTTTAAACTGCAAGAGAGGAAGTATCGCTACTTCTTCATACGGTTGGGTAAGAAGTTGTCACTAGGTTTCTTATTGTATATTACTAGTTAAAATTCAAGGTTCTGACTGCGTAGTCGAGATCTTGACCGCGAACTCGGTAAGCAGTGGTGGGAAGTTGGGGCAGTACTCTTTGAGTGGGCTGCTCAATGCTGAGCTCTTTTTATTTCCATTTACTTTCACTTGGCGGTAGAGATTGAAGCAACTGGTCGAAATAAAACAAGGACAGTTGCGAACGGCCGGCAGCAACCTCATAAACGGACACATTTTCTGTAGGAAGCCGTTCCGGAGCTTTCTGCATTTGATCCCGCAGCCTCCTTGCGTACCCAGCCATAACGACAGGTCAGAGCACGGCACAGCTTTCGTCGGTCATTTGGCTGCACGCCTTCCCTCCGCTTCACTCAAACGTTCCCCAGCTACGAGATTTACATGCGATCACCGTACTAACGAATACAATACGTCTTATAAGAAATGCTACACACTAGCGAAAATGGTGGTCATGCATCGATGAAGCTCGTGCAGTGAGGTGCAATATAAAAGGGAACGCGTAGCAAACACTCAAGAAATAAGTCGCTTTTTGCTCCGTCGAACTTCAAGAAGTTCGATACGATGCGGTTTCGGCGACAGGATCTCCACATTAGAAAAAAAAAAATGTCAAAACTTTGGTTTCTATGAGCATCATGACTGGAGAGTAATCACTGTCATTGGCTACAGGCGAATGAGGTGTTCCCTTTTATATTGGACTGAAGTGTACACAGAGGCGTCTTGTTCGTGTAAGCGGTTAGGTCAGTGTACACACTGCCTAAAGCATGCTAATCCCTTTGAGGCTGGTACTCCGTTAAAAGAGCAGCATTTAATGCGCTGTACAGTACGTGCTCACGAGGGATTATCCGGGCTTCTCATCCCCTCCTGCTCAACCCTTCGTGTTTTGTGGCAGAACTGCACTACGCGCTGTGCTAGTGGTCTAAAAACCCAAGCTGAGCGCCCACCTATAGTCAGATTAGCCTGAAAAGAGAAAACATCTGTCACGCCGCGCCACAAAGTTTGTGTGCAAAAATTCAGTTACAAGCTTAGTGCTGTTTACGACACACAAGGGAAAATGGGACAAGAGAGATTGTGTGCGTGTGTGTACGCATGTATTTGCTGAGAATGTTATTGTACCATAGATGGAGCGCACTAAACGCACTTAGGGGAATATTTGCTTGAGATATAGACGTCACACTTGGCGCATGAGAAGTACTTACAGGCACAATTAGCTCGCGCATTTCAGGAAAAGCGAGTATGACTCGTTCAAAATCAGATTAAGAGCTGGTCCAACCGCGTTTGTGTTGAGCCTACAAACTACTGCCCAATATAAAGAGTGAGAGAGAGAAAGAAGGAAAAGATGTTTATCACATCTGAAAGCTTTGGACATGTTGTACGCTCCAACGTCAAAACATGTCCCGCCTTTACAAGGATGGCAAGAAGAGGTAATGACTTTCTAGAAAAATATTGTCACAGCATAAGGGGCACTTCGAGTTCTACAAGCGAACACGTGGCTATCTACAGCACTGGGGCAAGTGGTCGTTCGACAAGGTATGTTCGGTGTAGTGGCCCAGTGTAATGCGCAGGTCGCGAGCGGCGTCGGAAAAGTTGAGTGAGCAAGACTTTAGAATCAACGGATACGCTAACTACACTATACTACGGAAGTACTACTCCTTATTGATACCCACGAATGTACAGTCCAAGCACCATATTTTGAACCAGCTCAGTCTGACCTGTCCGCAAACATTCACAGTGTCAGCACCCCCCATTCACCCTAGTACAAGCAGGGCAGAGTGTCGCATACTTAAACGTCACGTGATGCCTATCTCCTGCAAAACCACATTACGCCAAGCAATATGCACTCGCAAAATAATAATAGAAACACTTACAAACACAGTAAACTATATCTCAGCCGGCCGAACACACATTCGCGGTAAGGCAAATGTTAATACCAGCTAAAAGGTCTCTTCTAAAGTTGTTCCTGAGTGTCTTATGGGTGGTCCCCGCATTCGTGAAATAGTGAGGATGGCATTGCATATACATGGCTGTGATGGAATATTTACACCGCTAATTTACCCCTGTTTCTCTTAGGAACGGTTATCATGGTAGTTGTGGGCACTGTTTGGCAAAAGTTCGTGCCATTACAAAGATTACACTTCCTCTAACTAGGCCTGAAGCTTAATGCTCAGCACTGCGGTAACGCAAACCGAATTGCCTCAAAGGACTCGATTTTTGCTACCTCTAGTTGTCAACTCGTTTTCATGCCAAGACCAACTGCAAATGTTTGAATAAAAACTTCATTGTGAACTGTTTAGTAGAGAAGGTCCGACCAGTCGCTCAAAGCGCGGAGTCACCGCCTTCACTTACTGAGAATTTCGCAGTGCTCGCTGGCATTGCACAGCTGAAGGAAAACAAAGCAAAGCAGATGATCATACGCTGATGTCTGATAGGGCAAAAATACGCAGCGCCATCTCTGAACGTTTCGTCCGCGTTCAAGAACACGAACGCAAGGACGTCGTAGGCTATTTTCCTCACTCACTTATTACAGCCTGAATTTGTTGCACTGATAGAAAAATCATAGATGCGTCGCACTTTCACGCCACTGTCGCTGCGACTTCTTTCAGTATTGGCTGTTGTGAAAGCGAAAAAAATGGGCGTGGAGCAGCTTGTCACCATTACGACTTGCTTTTGGTGCACGAAAGCACGCCACAAGTCCAGCTTTCTCGGGCAAAAATTTTGAAAATTGGAGAATTGCAAGACACTGTTATGGAAATATTGAAGTTAATGGTCCATTATTCTGATATGTAGCAAAATCTTTCTTTTAAAGTGTTTCCAGCGATCGTATCGAACAGTTAAGACTGTCATAGAAGACCAATTGGGAACGCTTTTGAGGATAACAAAAACGTGAACAGAAAAAAAAAATACAAAACTGCCGTCGGGTGATTTGCGGATGTATTGATTGTTATGGTGAAATTTTATATTATGTGAAAAAATTGCGTTCATAAAAGGTGTCCCGCTCAAAAATGCTTTTGGCCAGAATTTCTGGGTATGCAAGCCTTCTAGCAGGCCACACCAAGTTGAAACACTTTAGTGCTGCATTGATATTCGGCTGAGTCTTCGTACAGTGAGATGCAATCGGAGGAAGCTTATTCTGGACTTAAGTACGCAGATGAGCTTCTCATCATAAACCTTTGGTTACTCCGCGCGTGCTGATGAGCTGTGTCGGAGGTGCTTCAAAGCTCGAAATTTTGAAGAAAAAAAAAACTATGAGCGGAACCTGAAGAAGTGCTATACCTGGAGCCTTGACTGATTTAGACTTTAAGTCAGCACTGCAATACGCCTGTAAACACGAGTGCTGTGCTCCCAGAGCTGTTCATTGTTATCGCTTGGTCGTCCACTCAAAAAAAAAAAACATGGCTCGCACTGGCCCCTCGGTCAGAAAAAGTAAAATAGAGTGTTATACTTTGCCGCCGCTTGGAGCAGCCGTTGCTTACTGCATTCTATTTTGTGGCTTAAGATAGGTAATAAAACACGGCCATGCTCTATAGGATATTGCGTGAAGTCATTTTGGATGACTCAACATCATTGAAACAAGATAGCAACCCTTGTTGTGCCACAGAACTCGAGAAGATGGCAGCGTTTGCAACCTCGATAACACTCGTCAAGCGACAGCCCTAGTATAAAAATATGAATCGCTGAAACTCGAATCCAGTTCTGTTTGAACGCGTACAATAGGCTAGGTGTTTTATAAAGTTAGTGATGTCTGTTTTTATGTGTTTCTTTGTCGAGCTAAGTATTTCAGCTTTTGCCCTGTGGTGCAGAGTCAGGGCAGAAATTACGAGGGTGAACTTTTGTCCTGTTCTCATTTTCTTAGCGGCACGCACAAATTTGCTATTTTTTTTAGTTATTTTGGACTAGCCACTAAAAAGTGAAGCTGCTTCCATCTGCACTTCCTAGTCAATTTGCTACGAATAATGATTGTAGTGGCAGAAACTTTTTATGTTGACTTAATGGTAGAGCAGTGCCCCTCAAGATTCGTCATGTGAGGTCTAAACAATTGCCAGGTAGACCATGGAGATCGTAAATAACAGGCAACCGTGCTGTATCAGTGAAGACCTAATTCTACACGCCAAACATAGCGTTTCCAGAAAGTGTTTAAGATCCGAGATGCTAGGATCTTCGATCAGGAAACAGGTGTGGAGGTCTGTGGCTAATAAAGGGCGACAATGTGCTGAGGTGACGACAAGCCCTCCTCCCCCTGCCCTTCTGATAAAAGAAGAAAAAAAAACACTCGTGGCACAAGGAACAAGGACCATGACAAGCAAGTCAGTGGACCCGTACGGGTCTGGTTGTGACGATGGGAACAAGTGTCGAAGCGTTCGTGAGTGTATCCTCTCGCAGTCAGGGCAGGGCGGCATTCTAGTTGCTGATGAAGAAGGGCTCCTCCATCATCCCAGTCTCTTCGGCCCGCTCCTCGGCGTACCGAGATCTATATCCCAGCTTGAGGATAATGTAGAAGGAAATGAATAGTGGTGGCAGCATGCCTATTACGAAGCCGGTGATCTTGAAGCGCTTCACGGGCACCCCGTCCAAAGGGTCCTGGTCACGAACCACGCTGGCGTTGGCAGCCGATAAGCTGTCACCTGCGAACGCCACGGCCAAGCAAGGCGGTGTCATGTTCTGGTGCGCTGCAAGCTTTGTCCGTTCCTGGAAGGCACTCTTAAAGGGCCCCAGTATGCAATGCCGATGTACTACGGAGTTCAGGAAATGAAATGTGGTAGCGGATGATGGCTTCAAGAACGGTTGCCCGAACCGTGCGGCTCGCACGGTTAGGCTTAAGCCCACGCAACGTCCGTGCAGCCAATCAGCCGCGATTAAGTGGTGCTCTCTTTCCCCAGCATAGAAAAGTCATACGCTCTAAACAAACCAGGTATCCTTTGTGTGAATTATACGAGTGCAGCCTTCGGTAACTTTCGCAGTAGTTGTGGACTACACGATTGTAGCCCGTGAAATTCTGAAGACCACAGCCAGCCAAGGGTGGTGCTGGGACCTCCTGGCGAATATTTGTGAGCATAGCACAGAGGCTCCTAAAGGCTAATAAATTTTAATATTTGGTACATGAGCACCTAGAAGAACAGCATGTGCAAAAATGAAACACGTTATGGTTCTACCTTCACTACTAATGATCACGGCAAGTGAGGAAACGCACTGCAAACCGATCGTAAAAAACTTTGCCTTTGCAGTGGCAGCAAGGCACTTAAGCGCATACATTAATGCCAGTATTATTGTGGACAGCGAAGTAACAAGCGCGTTCAAAGAAAAATGGACGCATTAACAGTTTAATAAAAGTTGGAACTAACGAAATTTTCAGTTTGTTCTATATTGCAGTCAAACAATTAGCTATTGAAACACCAGCGATTGAACGCCGCACTCCCGTATTGCTATGAGTAATTATGTAAAGCACTTGTGCTCATTTTCTTAGCTGCATCTTTTGTACGGGTAGTTATAGTTAACTAAGGCTGAAACACATGCTCGTAGTTTTCCTGAAATCGAAACGCCAAAAGTATTTTGTGTGGTCGCCAAATGCAAGAAGTGTTCTTTATTTGTAAGCAGACAATTTTTCAGGTGATATTCACAAACAACGCTGAAGGATAGAAACACATGACAAAAATTCAATTCAGTGTACAGCATTGAGAGATGAATTATACAGAGACATTTCTGAGCTGAAGATTAATAGTTATCTTTCTGAGAGTGTAGCTTTATACTAAATGTTTTTTCCGCGTTTTGAAAAAAAAAAGAGTTGAAAACCCTTGAGGTGCCCAGACCCTGGCAGCTTGAGAGCGTGACAGCAAAAATTGCCAAACCAACTTAAGAGACCCACGGCATTTTCAAAGGAGGCACTCATTGCGCGGAAGTTTTAAGCAATCTATGTCTTAAACGAAAGCATCCATAATTTTGTTTCTCCCTTTCGCGCGAAATCTGCTCGCACGATTTTCGTAAAAACAGATGGTTTTATGTCAATTAAATGTCATGCAGCCGTAAAACAGGAGTTTTTTATGGACACCACTGCGACAACACGCACCGCGGCAGAGGAGCAGGAGGTTATAAAAAAGGAGCGGTTAGTGCTTATCTTTGGGCGCCATAGCGGCTGACAGATATATGTCAGCTGCGATATTGACGTAATCGAATGATGTCAGCGGCTAGCTCCGCCTCACCAGCTGTGTAATTCGTCCTACAATATGCATTTCGCTGCGAGGTATCTCGTTGACAAAAGATGCCATGAACAGGCATTCACGCAACAAGCTTCGTCCAACACAGTCGACGATGACAGCAACTTTACATTTTGATGAACCAGCGAAAAGACTCAACAGACTAGACAATAGGAGGACGACATGGACAGAAGCGCTCAGCGCTTCCGTTCATTCGGCCTCCTTTTGTGTAGTGCGTAGTCTTCTTTGCGCTGATTCATCACAACCATAGAAAACCAACTGGCTCAATAGCAAGTGTTGTAGCTTTTAGTTTTTCGCGCATTCTGGGGATCTTTATTTCTCCCTCCGTGTAAAGTTAAGATTAAGAAAGAGGAGATATGAAGGCTTCTTGCGTCATTCAGCAGTTCAGAATGTAAGCTTTCTGGGAGTTTTCAGTGCCTCGACTCTGTTATAACCGGTTTCTGAGGACTGCACTCCGCAGGTACAGATTTGTGTAAGTTCTTTTTTTACCCAACCCTAACGGACTGGAGCTGTTTGCTCCGTCCAAAACACCCGCTCAAGTATAAACACTGATTTGCTTTACATGTCCCGTGTTTTACTCTCGCGTATATTTTCTTCACCAAGTAAAGCGCCCGCCTTACCTGGAACAAACTACGGTGTTCAAAATGTGCAGTCATGAACAAAAGTTTGCTAATTGTGGATTCCAGGTAAAAAGAAAAATGCGCGCTCATACACAGGAGGTCAATGAAAAGCATAAATGTGTGAGGAGACATGCGGGCTCCATTCGCAGGGTGAAATACCAGCATACTGAATTGCGAGGCAATGCAGATATTGCTTTTTTTTTAGCGAATCACCCTCCCGCCAACTTAACCATGACTGTACATAAATAACAGATAAATAAATGACTAAATAAATAACTAAATGAATAAAAATCTCCAAAGGTAAGAAAATTTACACGCTTAGTCAACGTAATCGAGGAAAAAACTGCTACAAAAGCACACATCTGCCGAAGTTGAACAATATCGCTCCGTTTTCATTACAGCTAGCCGGATCACTGCCTTGCAAAACGTTGCTTTGCGTGTCATAGGCCCCAATTAAAGTGTGCTGGGATTACAACCACACACAGCAACGCATCTGCGCTCTTTTCAAATGGAAACGATGCTGCTTTAGTGAATAACTTGCCTCTGAATAAAACGGTCCTTCCACATCCTTGAAAAAGAGACGTTAAACACTACGTTTTCGGTAATACCATCCCAAATAGTCGTGCATAAGCTGTCATCCTTATTTTTTTGGCAATATAATGCAACCCCCGGCAACCATCAGAACACTGCACTGATTTAAGACCGGTCTATTTTGAGCGCACTCGTCGACGATTTCATATTCAACCTCACCGAGGCACACCATTTCTATATTTGCTTTTATGTAGGACTGAAGCAGCTCCCATTGAATTCGATATCTCCGTCCTTCACGCTACAACGCCAAAGAAATCTCCTCTTCAGTGGAGAGCAAATAACGCGGGGATCCTATCAACCTCCTGAATATTTGCTCAAAAAATTTTTTCGTCTAGTTGAGACGCGGGGTCCCACTTCGAATGTCTCAAAACGCGTGCGTACGAGCCAGTATTTTTTGTGTGTTCCTTGATTCTGGACTCTTGAGCTTTTCATACCACATCGTGCTTTGTAAATCGACTAAGTGAAGACGAACAGCGGTATCTGAGGGTGTCTCGGCTCGCCTATCAAGGAAGCGGGAGAAAATATGAGCAAAAAAAAATGCGGTAAGTGACGTGCCAAGAACCAATTCAAACGCGCAGTGCATCGACGGAGCTCCAAGTGCGCCTGCGTCCCTGCATGCCCGGTTTCGCAAAGGGAGCCGGATCTCGCTGGAGCATGCAACGCTCCAGTTACAGGACTACTGCGAAAAAAGCGCATCTCGCCCATCTCTGCCTTGGGTCTGTACAAAAATGCTCAGAGAGACGTCTACCAGGACGCTTCAGTGACGGCGATATTGAAAAGGGGTAATGCAGCATAGGCTGTAAGGCTGTTGCTGTGCGGATGCTCACATACGTGCCTCGGCTCGTTTCCACGTAAAGTTAGCGGGCAAAGAGAGTTTATTGCGATTTTAGGCCGACCCTCGTCGGCGACGAATAATCTCGGGTCCGTCACGCAGGATCTTCGTGGGTCCCGAAAATTTCCGAGAACTGTGCTCGCCTTCTGTCGGCCTCAATTTAGCTTTTGCTTGTACACAGCTACAGGAGTCAAGATGTTGCTGTCTCCCTTTAGCTGCTAGCTGACACGCTGCCGTATTTCAAGTATAGTTAGTTTATTTTTACAGAGAAAACTCTTAAAATGTTGGTTTAGTGATACCTATAGCGTAAGACGTAAGACCTTAGTTATTTCGCGAATTAAGTTAATTTAGTTTAGTTAATGAAAATTAGTTTAATTTACGGTCAGGAAATGAACTACAGATAAACAGCCGTAGGCACGTAGCTTAAAGGTTGTCTGCGTCTCAATACGACTTCAAACGCAAATTGGGCAAGTCTAAATTACATTTGATTCTACATATGCTTGAGCTTTTACTAAGATTTGCCTAGCATTTTATTCTGTGATATACGTGCTGGCTTTATGTATAATTACTAAATGAAAAAAATCCCAGAGAACCTCAGGCGGCCTCCTCAAAAAAATAGGTCAGCGCACTAGGAGGAATGCACTTGGCAAAAGTTACCGTTGCGCAGGAGCAGCGAGCGGCTGGAGGTCCCTAGAGGGTTCCTTGCTATGCAGGTGTAGTTGTGAGAGGTCTCGGTGTCATTTTGGGCTTGCTTAAGGTACAGCTTGGATATCCGCAGGCAGCCTTCCGATGCGTTTTCTGTCCTGGACATTGTTAATAATCCATGTACCAAAATTAAACAAGTGGTGGTATAGCTAAGCGTCGCTATCACACACTAACTCAGCAAACAACGAGGACTTTTCAAGGAAATCACACTTTTAAAAACTTGAATTGAAAATGCAAAGAAAAAATGGCCGACTATTTAGCGTGGTACGGCCAATAGCGAATTAGGTACGCTAACCCTTCGGTTTTGGTTTGAGGATCGGTTTTCAAGGTCAAGCAGGCTTCAGACAAAGATCGGCGAAATCTGACTCAAGCTTCGCCTTAAGTGTACGACGCCATAGCGTTAATGGGTTAATACCAGTAATGCGGAATAGGTCATTCTCTACATTCAGAGATTGCTCGGAGTCATCATATCGCTCCTGGCCACGGAGCAAGACTATACAGGAGGTGAAACTCCCGTCTCCGCGAGCGAGGGCAGGCGACCAGATAAAGTCGCAATTATACGTATGCGCCGACGGGGGCGCATGCAGTGGCGGCGCCTTGCGGCGCCTCGTAGAAGCAGCAGGAAAAAAAAAATGCAGCGCCCGGGCAGGCGGCTCCGGCGCTCTCTCCGGCGGCGCGCGCTCAGAGCAGACGACAAGCAGACGAAACGGGTGTTGGCTTCAGCGGGCACGCCGTGACGTTTTATTTCAGTAGTTTCTTTCCAGGCCGCCAGGCGCCGCCAGCAGGATAGTGGCGCCGCGGGATGTGGCCTTTTCTGGTCGCCGCAGACGGCGGAGTTTCCACTCCTTATAGTCTTCCTCCGTGCTCCTGGCGCAGTGGTGCAGCAGTTAAGCGATGCAGGTGCTGCCACCGGTGGGGCATGTGTCACCCAGGTTGCTCTTCCCGAGCAACCTCTGGCGACCGATTCTAACTGAACTGCCACCTGCCACGGCGGGCACGGTGGGTCTGGACATACTTAAAAAGAAATAATGGCGCACAGTAGACAGGATGGACGAGAAGGCACGTGTCTGTGTCTTCTCAGTTGCCGTGTCTTCTCATTCATCTTGTACGTCTTCTTTTGTGCGCTATTACTTATTTTTAAGTATGACCAACCAACATGACCAGTCTTATTCTCGTCTGAAGGGACTGGACACACTCACAACGGCGAAATCGGCGAGTGGGGGCTATAGAGCTGTCGGGCTAAAAAACTCGTGGGGTAGTGTTTTGTGATGATTATTTCCATGACATATTCTTTCTGCCATATATTATTAGTAGCTAACGCTTGTGGCTATTGGCAGGAATCATAATGATGGATTGGGAAAACGCCGGTTGCAAAATACATTTCCTAAAAACTTTGGCATGCAAGAGGTGCGATGAGCAATTACGGGCCCTATGAAACCGCAGGTAATGTAGTTTAAACAGGAGGTACCTCTGTTACTAAGCCCAATGCTTCTTAAAGACTACATGTACTCTCGAATGTCATTAAAGATCACTGCAATTAGCAAACATTTAAGAAAGTTCTCACGCTCTGTTGAACACGCAGCATGAGGGAAAAGTCTGCAGTGCCGGAGGAAAATTGGCGTAAGCTGCATGGGGCTCATTGACGGGCACTGCATCACTCCACCTTGATGAGCGAGCATTAGGATGACGAAGGAAACACGAGCCTTGATGAAGCGACTGCTTGAAAGCTTGTTTATCGTCTCCGCGCCCCAGACATACGGTATTACTTATTTAAAATACCAATTTTAGGAAGTGTCCTTCCAAGAAGTTGTTTTTCTCGCTACCTCACTCGGGACTTCGTCCTAATGGTCATCACTTACCAGCGCCAAGTTTGAGTTGAGTTGCGTTTGAATTAAATATACAGTCGTCTAGACAAGGAAAACCACATGCCGCATGGTTTAATTGCGTGTCATATAATGCTTCAGCTGACGTTCGCTGCAGCACCACAGAGAAATTAAAATATCCAGCCACCGTCTATCGAGTGTGCACAGATTAGTACGCAAAGTACTGGTTTTAGAGAAGCGCGTCAACAGTGACGTGAAATCGCGTGACGAATGTCGTTGGTTGACTTAAGTATATTAAGACATAACAATAAGGCCCCACGAAAAGTTGTGAGCAGCACTATTTCTTCTTGCATGGCTCCTTCTATGCGTCTTGAGGATGACGAATATGAAAATAACGAGACTCTGGTTGCACAGATGTGCTGATATGGGCAGAATGTAAAGCGTGAGACGGCGCACCTGAGCGATGGGGTAACGTCCTCCGGGAGGGGCTGGTCGTCTCGAAGCCACGCGATCTCTGGAGTCGGCTCCGCTCCCACGACACACACTATCCTGGACTCCTTCCTCTCCCTCAGCACTTCCAGGGGCTCCACGGACGGGGCATCTGCAATCAGCGGGGAGACAATAAAAAAAAACAATTTCAGCGGGACGCGGCAACAAATATTTGCCGACGTAACATGGTTAGTCTTTCATGGTTATAGATGCAACAACGCAGACTTAAAAGAATACAGAGTGAAGGCATAGCCAGCACATGCGCTGACTAACAAGTTTTTACTTGAAGTAAAGCAAAAAAGAAACTTTAGGTGCACAATCTACATGCATGTACGCAAAGGCAAGGAGCTAGACAAGAAGCTAGCCTCCAACTTGACTAGCACATACAAGCTGTATGCAACGAGAAATCGTACGACACCACCCGTAACGCTGCACGACAAGCGATTCCGTCAAATTTTTCGTACGAATGTTATCTGGAAAACTGGCGCCACATTGAGGTCGGCCAGTGGGCGGCATCTGTAGACGAATGACATGCGTATGATCGATAAGCAGCGAATGTCCGGACCCCGTAGAGTATCTGTTACGGGTCCAATTGGACTTATTTTTGGAAATGTGGCGGAGAGTTTGAAGGATGCTTCACTCCCGCCACCGGTTGGCCCGGTATTGCACTACCTCCGGGATCGGCCTTGTCTTTAGCGCGTCTTTACTATCCTGTCTTTCTATCCCATCTTTCAACTCTCCTACTATCTGCACGTGGTAGCGATTGTGGCTCGTCTTGAGCCAGTGAGCAGGCCTGTGCACTTTCCTTTTCTTTCTTCCTGGCAACTATCTATCTATCTATGCGTATGATTGTCTGAACTGGCGGTGCTCGGCTTGTTGTGTGCGTCATACGGCCGCTTGATGACGTAACCCTATTTTTCTTCCGTTCGCTGCGATTTTCTATACCATCCGCGAGTGCACGCATACACGCACGCGCACGCACAAAGAACATCCAACACGAGGGATACCCTGACCTATCTTTCGACGTAGACTTATAAGCTGAGATAGCTCTCTGCAAACACGCGCATCTCATTCATCATCGTTTTCTGAAACTCAAAGCAATCCCGAGCGGGTGCTAGCGTTGTGCTATCTTCAATGTGTATTCTTCGTTGAAGACTGCGTTGCTCCGTCTGCAACTATGAGTTACTGCCAACTCAGCCTGATGGCCATCCTCACGTCTTGTTTGCTTTGTAAGCGGTGTCTAATAATGCGCTTCTTTCACTTGCGTAGAGAGCAAAGAACTCGGAGAGAATCTGTCCTTTTTACCTGGATTGTTTGTCCTGAATAAGTCATTGACCTCGTAAAGCAGGAGGCCGGCGTTTTACGCTCGTTTTCTTTGCCGGACCAAAAACGGAGCTTCCAAATGTTCTTTTTGACGAAGATATCAGCTACGAGAACTTCTAACGTTGCTCGCGAAAAGTGCCGCTTTTTGTGCGTCCATCAGGCACGCCACCACCTTACAGCTGCCCCCAAAATAGCCGCATTACGACTGCTCTGGCGAAACACGAGAAATTCAGTTGTTTTCTCGTCTGAAAAACTCTGGGCACATTGCCTCTTTCTTAGTTCCTGTTTGCTGTTTGGTTCTTCATGTAATAGTTAATAAATTTTAATCAAAGCAAACAGAACCACTTCCGGTAGCGCCTCTAGAGCATCGCATCAGGAAGTTGTGTAGAAGAGAGTTTAAATAATATAACAGAAAGAAACTGATTTTCGGGTTTTGTGCGGAAGTTTGTGCTCTATCTAAATTCCGGAAAACCACGAAGCGTGACTGTGTCAATTCCGTGGTTTAAAGTCACGAACGTACGAGCAATAGGAGTCGGAAATTTAACGTTGATTTATTGATCGCACCTTCTTAGGTTTCTAAGTGTCACAGTGTAGTAATTTGAAACCCAAGCCCGAATTACAAGAAAACCAGGAGTAGTGGCAACTGTGCACTAAATTTGGTCTGAACAGTTTACTGTGGTCTTAAATTAGTTGAGTTTATACTCTATTCTAAATCAAATTACTTCTTGTTGGAGATAGTGACAATCTCTTCATATATATATATATATATATATATATATATATATATATATATATATATATATATATATATATATATATATATATATATATATATATATATATATATATATATATATATATATATATATATATATATATTGTAGTGTGGTAATCTTCATCGATATAACCACTGACATGCGTCGCGTGCTGCCGCTCTCAAGGACGAAGAAGTTGTTCGCTGCCTTGCTCTTTCGCCACGCCTGACGCTTCGCTGCGAGTCTCCCCTGAGCGGCTGGAATCATCTGGGTTCACCGAATAAACACACCCCTACAATTGGTGCAGGTGCTGCTGGGTACGTTCCCGTCCACCCTGGAACTAAGAAGCCGCACGTTACCCTCTGCTTCCAGCATGCCGGATGACACTGCCACGACATCGTCGCCCCTCCCAACCACCGTGCTGTGTTCTGGAGCTCTACGGCAGCGTGATCCGTGCTTCTTCAGTGGCACAGCCGACCAGGACGTCGACGATTGGTTGGCGGCATATGAGCGCGTCAGTAGCTACAACAGATGGGACGACGCTATCAAGCTAAGCAATGTAATCTTTTATCTGACTGACGTGGCGAACCTCTGGTTTCGCAACCATGAGGCAGACCTGCCATCTTGGTCTGCATTTAAAAAGAATTTTGCAGAAGTGTTCGGCCGCCCTGCAGTTCGCAAGCTCCGGGCAGAACAACGCTTGCGTGAGCGCACTCAGCAAGTCGATGAGTCGTTCACTAGTTATATAGAGGACATCGTGGACCTATGCAAGCGTGTCGATCCGCTAATGACTGAAGCGGATAAGATCGAGAACATCATGAAAGGCATCTCTGACGACGCGTGCCAAATGCTCTGGGTAAAAAATCCTGCCACGGTGAGTGACGTGATCAAGCTTTGCCAGAGCTACGACGTGCTTCGTAAGAAGCGCGCTTCTACCCGGCGGTCCGGTGTTAGAGACGACGCCATCTCTACACTTGCGCTGGGCGGTTCTACCCCATCAGAGGACAGCCCTTTACTTCAGCAAATCAAAGCCTTCGTTCGAGAAGAGGTCGCCCGCCAGCTATCGCTGGTCCCTCAGTTACAGGATAGTGGCCGCCTTGTTCCTGACATGGCTCCGTCTTTGGCCCCTACCATACGGCGTGCCGTTCAAGATCACATCGCTGACGTTCTTCCTCCCAGCTCCATGCTCCCGCCCAGCCCTGTGCTGCCGCCCAGCCCCGTGCCAGCGCAAGTAACGGCACCACTGACTTACGCCCAAGTTGCGGCCAGGCCGCTCATGCCATCAGCATCTCTTTCCTACCAGGCCGCTCCTTCCAACCTTCCTTCGCCTTTGCCTGGGTCTGCATTCCATGTCCCTATTCCAAGGGTACGCCAACGCCCTACGAACCCTTGGCGTACCGCGGACAACCGACCAATCTGCTACTCTTGCGGGCTGCCGGGCCATGTCGCACGCCTTTGCCGCCAACGCCTTCCACCTTCTCGACCTGAACTATGGAACTACTCCTACAATACAGACCAGCCCTCGCCGAGAAATCCGCCCAGTTCCGAATTTGTATCTCGTGACAATCAAACGTACACAGCTCGCCGATCACCTTCCCCTCGTCGCCGTTCCCCGTCCCCACTCCGACGTTCTACCGGCACCGTTGAGGGAAACTAACAGTCGCAGTTCCCGGGGCAAGAACTGCGCTTGGTTCGAACTCTTCAAGTCCTCGGTGTTCTCCCACTAACGTAATTCAAGTGTTTGTCGACGGCGTCGCAGTACTCGCTCTAGTCGACACGGGCGCTGCCGTATCAGTCATCAGTGAAGCTCTTTGCCGTCGTCTTCGTAAGGTGACCACCGCACTTTCCGACTTTTCGCTTCGCACCGCCTCATCACAGCGCATTCATCCCTCAGCGGCGTGCACGGCCCGTGTTCTCATCGAAGACGTCTTATACACCATCGAGTTTATTGTACTGTCTCGCTGCTCACACGACATCATCCTGGGCTACGATTTCCTTTCCACTCATCATGCCGTTATTGACTGCGCCCGCGCGGAAGTTTCCTTTTTACCTCTTTGTGATACCGTCTTGTGTGACGTCCCTACCCGGCCTGCAAAACTCCTCGTCGCCAGTGACACAGACATTCCTCCATTTTCTGCTGCCCTCGTTCCACTCTCCTGTGAAAGCGTTATTAGTTCGACTGTCTTCTTCACACCTTCCGACGCCGCTTCACGCCATCCCTGCCTCCTGCTTCCATTTGCGGTCCTCATGATCGAAGATGGCCTTAGTGCAATGTACGTCTCAAATCCATTTTCGTGCCCGTCCGTCCTGCTACGCGGCGAGTGTCTCGGTCGTATTGAAGAACTTGATCCCGCGCTTGTAAATACTCTTCCTGCAACGCCTACTTCATTAGACGTTAATGTGCTCAGCTCTTGCGATACAGCGACCGCTTCGACACCACCCGATGTTCTTCAACAAGCTATTGACGCAGATCTCCCACCCGCACAACGCGATCAACTCGCTGCTCTTCTACAGAACTTCACTTCTGCCTTCGACCTTCCTCACACTGCTCTGGGTCGCACGTCTGTCGTTACGCACGCAATCGACACTGGTACAAACGCACCTTTACGACAGCGTCCTTATCGCGTGTCGGCCTCTGAGCGCCAAGTCATTGCTGACAACGTGGACGACATGCTTCGCCGGGGCGTCATACAGCCATCTAACAGTCCATGGGCTTCTCCTTTTTTTCTTCTTTACGGGCGCGAGCCAACCTGCACAATGGACGCGCTTTTTCCCTACCGCCCTGATGTTTCTGAATCGACGCCACTCTCGGACGCCGCCCAGTATGCAGAAGAATGCCGTCAGCTCGCTCGTTCGCTCACAAAGGAAAATCAATGGCAACAAAAACACCATCGTGACACTGGTGAGGCGCCTTCATATGCGCCCAACTCCCTGGTGTGGCTCTGGGTTCCTGCCACAACCGCCGGCCTGTCAAAGAAGCTTCTTGCTCGGTATCACGGTCCATACCGAGTGCTTCAACAAACATCTCCTGTGAACTACGTAGTTGAGCCCGTTACGCCATCTGCGGACTTGCGTCGCCGTGGACGCGAAATAGTTCATGTGGACCGAATCAAGCCCTACTACGATCCGTCTGTCCTTTCGGCACCATGAGTCGCCAGGATGGCTCCTTCTCTGCCCGGGGGGGAAACTGTAGTGTGGTAATCTTCATCGATATAACCACTGACATGCGTCGCGTGCTGCCGCTCTCAAGGACGAAGAAGTTGTTCGCTGCCTTGCTCTTTCGCCACGCCTGACGCTTCGCTGCGAGTCTCCCCTGAGCGGCTGGAATCATCTGGGTTCACCGAATAAACACACCCCTACAATATATATATATATATTATATATATATATATATATATATATATATATGAGGAGAGAGAGAGAGAGAGATTGAAATGGTAGTGCTTGTAAGGTGCCGCTCATACCAACCCCTCTTGATTTCACGCTGAACGAGTAAACAAGAAACGGACGTCTAATATTACAGGTATGTTCATCAGGAAGCGCTCCACGGATATTAACGGCAACTTAAGAACACAAACTTGTGTACCGTTCCCACATTATTACCTGGCCCGGACTAAAACCGCTCAAGTTGGGGGCGCACACATAGCCCACAGATTAGTCATGGATTACCTCAGTAATATAAATAACTAATGATACGATCCCCATAATACTCTAGGCCACAACCCCAACGAGGAAAGGGACTGTGTGCCCACCAGATCCGAGGCAGGAGCGTGCGCTGACTTCGAGCAGAGGCGCCCTGTCGAAATCGTCATTCCGTGGGCCTCGACCGCAGCTACACGGCTGGGTGATCCCGTGCATGCCGAGCAGCAGTTTCGCGGCGCCTCCTCAAGTTTGGGTTTGAGAAGAAAAAGACCCTAGCCACTAAGGAGACCGCAGTCAGCGCTCCAGGCGTTAGCGCCGGCAATAAAGGGTAACAGTAAAGCCAACAAGCAAGAGGAAAGGCTGAGCATATATAGAGGCCTTCCGAGTCTCGGGGGCTATCATGGAATGAGACGGCTACCGGCCAGCCAGCCAGCAAACAGTAGAAGTAGTAGCAGCAGCAGGAAACCACCGGCGGCCCGAGTCACCGTTCCGGAACGCGCGCACTGAGACCACCGGTGTTCCGACGGCTCCAAGGTCGCAGCACCGACACGGAATTGGTGCTATTGGTGACGCGCTCCGCGTACGGGAAAGGAAAGTAGGCTGCCGCTCCAACGCTGACAGATTACTGCTCAAGCGAGAACTATCTAATTCGTTTCTTGATTCGAGATTTAAAAAAAAAAGGCGGGTACGCGTAGAACAGGAGGCGAAAGTCGTGGAGCGGAACTGTGAGGAAATTTAAAGCACCGCTCAGCCGAGTACTTGCTGGCTCAAAAGAAAATGCTCGTGTTAAGATTGCGAACACGTCCAGAGCGGGCAGCCAGCCATTGGCGTACGGGGAATGCGACCTCTGCGCAAAGGCGCTCGCCTCGCCACTGACGCAGTCCACGCCCACTCTGACTCTTGCTGCTTGTCGAGAAAAGAGTGAATTTCCTTCGGTTTATATACTGAAACGTTTGTGTGGTTTAACTCTTAAAATGCTGATCAAAATATCGTAGTAACGGAACAAAGGCAGCTTGATGAAAGGACGCCATGGCTAACGTGATTTTGGTTTGCGCTATAGGTGGGGTCAAATACTCATTTGCTTCCATTGTTTGACGTCAGAGAAGCCGAGCCCGGGGAAAGCTCGTACTTAGCATGTGATGGATGGTGTGCGTATGTGTGTGTGTGGGGGGGGGGGGGGGAAGGGAAGGAAGGCGATGTGGATGAGGAAGAACCCCAGTGAATTACTGTTACAAGCTGTTGTCTTTCAGCTCGGATAGATGATACTGCACTCGAGCTGATCTACAGCGCTCGTACTGCTCGAATTTAAAGGTTATCTGTTGAGTTTTCCAAACATCACAATATCAGAGATTTAGTCGAACATTACACCCGAGGAAGCTGGCATACAATAAAATGCGGCACGTGCAGCACACATTTCTGAAACATGCCTTCAATGAAAATACAGCTATCGTGCCCTTTCCTTGCCAGGGGAGTGCCGAAGGTCTGTGATTTTAGAGCGAAACCTCTACTTCGCGACTAAAGCTGCAAAAGCCGGGCCATCGCTGAAGCCTTGGCACTGACCTTGACCTTGAATAAATAAATATTGCCGCGACTAGGATTCGAACCCGCGGCGGCGCGAACAAATCAGCTTCGCTGGCCACTGCATGAAAGGACTATGCGATCGCCGCAGCCGATCACACCTCGTGTTGAACTGCAACACACGCTCGCGCTGTGCATTGCACATCGTCATATTCATCAACTCCCGTCTGCGTCACGAACAGATCAGATCAGCTTAACCTCGATCAGAGCTTAACCAGGGACTAATATCGTCGCCAAATGTGCCGCCGATCCAGCAAAGGAAAAGGATGGGCCAATCAGGCTGAACATATGCTTTCGGACGTCTACTCAGTTTAACTACGGTAAAACCCTACCATTTTCTTTTATACTGACGTGGTTCGGGAGCAGAACTCGAGCTAGTTCCATAAAGGCTAGATATCCGTCGATGACATTTCGTGAGTCCTGCGCGTGGCCTACACGATTTGTCCTGCAAATCACGCATATTCATATGCGTGTGTGCCTGGGCATGTGTGTATACGTGTCTGTTACAGCCCGCATCTGCAGCTGTGCGTAGACTGCACCACTAACACAGCGAAAGCTGCATGAGCATGAGCGAGCGGGCTATCTTGCGTGTTTACATGGATTCCTGTCTCTAAAACACGTGTAAGTTCACGATGTGCGTCGGTGAGTGCGCAATTCATAAAATGCGTGCGCTACGCGTAGAATCTACGTGTGAGACTAGTGCCAGACAGTATTAGCGTGGACATCTCTAGTGCCCGGGTCACCTCATGCAATTCGCTGTATAATGACATCATCATCCTCCATTCGCCCTGTGCGTCTACCTTTCCATTTCGCTCCCTTCTTCTTTCTTTCATGTTTCGGCGTGTTGGTCTACATTCTTAGATGTTTTAAATTAAAACAGCACGAAGAAGCCAGGACGAACACGGAAGGAGGAGGAAGAACTTTATTTAGTAGTCATACACTTCCGAGAGGGTCCTTATAAACTCAAGAGACCTCTGGAATGTCCCTCTAGCATGGCCCGCTCGATCCCACTAAGTAACAAGGTGGGCGCTGAACACCAACTTAGGAGCTGACACTGTCAGATGGTCGTCACCGCCCACCCTATTAACCAAGTGTCCCTCGTTCGTCATGCCATCTTCGCGCCATTTTAAAATATCTTAGTACAAAAATAGTCTATTGCATAATTACACATACAATATGTAATTACGGCATACACGTGTCGTCCAAGTCGCAGGATCGGTCACGGCCGCGGCGCCCGTATTTCGATGGAGGCGGAACACAAAAACGCCCGTGAACTGTGCGATGCCAGCGCACGTTAAGAAGCCCTAAGGTGGTCCATATTAATCCGCAGACCTCCACAAGGCATCCCTCATAGGCCATGTGCCGCTTCGGGAGGTTAAACCCAACAGCTTACCAATCACACACATGTGTCGTGTCACGTCACACTGTGCCCACTGTGGTTTACGGTTCTGAAGCTGTCAGGGCGGGGCGCCCGACTGCATTTGATATTCTTAGGTAGAATATACAAGTTTGTCCCATCCGAGTCGTGGACTGCTCAACTAAACCTTCCGAATGAGACTCACACTGGACAACGAGGTGAACGTCGACGAGGACGTGATGACCACGTGCAGACTTGAAGCGGCACGTGTAGCGGCGCGAGTGCTGTCTACGCACGCGGCCGAAGCGCAGCAGTCGGCCCCGCACCGCCGGCACCGGAGGAGGCGTCCCTCGAGGTGTTCCGGGCGCCGTTCGGCTGGGGTTCCCGCTGAAGAAGACCCAGCTGTCGGCGCCCGCCGATCCACACGACAGCTGCAGCTCGTCGCCCTCGCGAGCTACAACGGCGTAACTCGGCACGGCGTGCTTGGTCTTGGGGGCGGCTTCTAAAAGAGGGGAGAAAAAGTGCCAAGGAAAAAAATGAACGCGACAGCTTCATTAAGTTACGCTCCGGGGAGGAGAAAAAGTTGTTTCGTATTGCCAGAGACATTAACAACTCGGGAAAACAGAACGGAAGCGATCATCTGCGATCTACGGTTTCATCGGTGTGCGGCTCCTTCCTTAATATTTTGCTTTCGCATTTGCTTTCGTCACTGCTTCCGAAACTGCTTAGTGTAAGTACAGGGTAGGCTATGCGCAATCGCGCAATGTTAAGATGGATTCGGTGAACAAATAGAATGAAAGTCTCTGCCCAGACCATGGCTCAGACTGTTTGCGATTTACAGTGTTATTCTAGTAGTGTGAATTACGCGGGCTCTTTGTTATCGATATGAACAGAGTAACTTCGTTAACGATACCGAGAAATAACCCAGAAATTTCCGCCATTACTTGCGGAGAACACAAAACTGACTTCTACCGCGCCGTTAAGTAGTGAGAATATGGAAGAAAAAAACGGTTTAAGGTTTAACCAGGACACGTGGCTTCGCTGCACAGCAAAAGGGGACGAAAAAGTAGTGGAAAAGAGAGGGGAGTAAGGACAACATACGCACCTCCTGGGCTGAACAGAAAGCACATGAAAGAGCAGTGGTAGTCAAATGTTTGCAGCACCACTTAGCTGCAAGGACGTGTGCCCTGGTACAATAGTAGTCTATAGACTACTTTTATATCTATAGACTATAGGCTTTTTATAGACTCCATTGCCTTCCTATAGATATTTATTTTTGTCTATTCATAGTCTATAAGCTGTCTATAGACAAAAGTCTGCTAAACGTGTATGGCCATAAATCTATAGATCGTTTATAGGCTGTCTATAGGATTTGTATTGCCTATAGACTGTTCTCTAGGGTTTGTCTATAGAAAGTCTATAGACTTTATAGACAGAATTCTGTGGACAGTCTATAGAATGTCTAAAAATTTTTGTATCATAAAGGCTCTGTGCTGTGTACTAGGCAGTACTATAACTCTATATTGTACTTCTGTGTTTCCCTATACTTCTTCCAAACGCAGCAGCACACCGGGTCCGATTGGCATGCGAGTCGCAATATGCGACCTGGCGAGGCTCTTCGGCATGGTTCAAAACATAGCACCCACCTCCCGCAAGAGGAAGGGACAGAGACGAAGGCCCAGCAAGAGTCAATATGGCCGCCATTTCGGGAATGTTTGCGAGCAAAAGCATGCGCGGGGCGATTAGGAAATTGCAGCAGTCAAAGCGACCGGCAATAAATAGTTAAGAATGGTATAACGACACATGACGCTAGGCTGGGCAAGAAAATAGATAGGCAGAATGTGACTGTGCATGAAAAAAGACATTCTTGTCGATTGATAGTAAGATACTACCGTCTATCTTATGCAGCGCTGCCGAGATAATCTCTGCCGCCCGAGCCCCTTTAAGCGTGCGCTGTGCACTGTGGCTACCCACCTCTGAACACAAGCTTTGTTGGGAGAAAAACGGGTCTTGGGTATTTTGCAAAGTGAAGGGGCCCTTCCATAACTTCCTCTACCCGATGCACCTCTAAATATTATTTCCCCTTTTTCCCACTGATATAGTCCTGTGTGAGAAGCTTATATCATGAAGAAAATTCAATGTAGATAGTCCTTATAACTGGCTGGCCTACCTTGAAAAAAGAGCAGCACTTGTATACATTTCCTTTTGCTTGATGCTTGTCACTTGTTTCACTACATAGCCTGGCGTACGACACTGGAATGCGCCTGTTATAAATTAAGATTTATGGCTTTATGGGGCACAAGGGCCTCCAGCATTTCGCCTCCATCGATATGGGCAGGATCAAAACTGAGATTTAGTCTCCTCTTCACTGAACTATAATTTTTGAAAAGAGTATTATTAAAAGGCTTAAAAGGCTTTAAAAACATTCAGCAAGTTCAACTATTTCTGTTACGCTCACAGTTGTCTTTGGGCTTCAAGATTTTAGAAAAGGCTGTACTTGTGAGTATTTTCGCATAAATGGAAGTGTTCTGACGGCGCCTGAAACACAGATCAACCACATAACTGTTCTGAAGGACCCACAAAGAGCAGTCGGCGAAGGTCCGAACTACTACTGGCATGCTATCTACTCGTCGGTTGATGATTCCTACAATTCTTATGTTATCTAAGTCATGAGTAGTTCAGCTGGGTGTAAAACAGAGGATGCAACGGCGTTTTGCCTGTCTGGCACTGCAAACGCTCAACACAACCCCCATTTTTTCACGATCAAATATCGGAAGCCACGCATTTCAAATTTTTTTGCTCAAATGATATGACCATAATTGCGTCGAGAAGCTGAACACATAGCCGTTGTCGAAGCAAACCCGCTTTCCGCTCGACACCAGTGATTATAATTTCCTCCAGTGAAGAGCAGCCCTAATCCTAAATGCATGGAATGTTTAATAATGTATGCTTAGTAACACGCCTTCCCCGACTTAAACAGACAGCGTAGACTCGCTCAGCGCTATGTACATAGAGTCCGCGCAGACGCAGGACGAAGGCCAACTGTATTGCTAAATATGGCGGGGAAGTAATGGGTCTTCAAGCTAACGTCCATGCGTTCCAGTCAGTGTAAGGAGTTAACACGTCACTGAAGTAAAGTGTCACATGACCGAAGCAAAACATGCAGCGTCCACACTGATGAAGCTGACCGCAATGCGATCACGTGCTGACGTGTTCCGTCCATGAGTGGCTCCCTATTTTACAAGCCCTCAGCTCGCCCCTTGCCTCTATTAAGAGCTGAAACAAACAACAAAATGTCGCAAAGAACTGCTCTCTCTAAATGCAGTGCATTGTTCACGGTTCAGGGGGAGGTGCGAGTGAGGGCAGCTTTCCACTATCCGTGTCTAAGAGACCTGCACAGAACTTATCGATCGATGTCCGCACAAATTAATTTTAAGCATACACCGGCTCGACAGGCATTACGTACACTTTTAAAAGCCCGAAGTGCCCAATTTTTCCTCCACAAATGGAGGAAAAATTGTGCCTTAGCCTACATTCACACATTGGTGCCAGAGTCTGTAGTTCAGCGGATATGAAGCTCGGTAAGCTCCTGAGTGGTAGGTCACAGGTAACGGATATCCGTTTGCGGTATTTAGATCGGGACAAAATGCAGCAACGTTTGTGTGTTGAGATTTAAACGAAAATTAAATAGCCGCGCGATGTAAAAAAAAAAAAACTCGACTGCGTCGTGTACAGTCCCATGTGGAGCGCAGGGAGCCATAAATAAACTTCAGGCTCAAACAGTCCTTTCTTTTCCATTAAAGAAAGTTTCTGCCGCCACAAAAAAATTTCTGCAATATTTTGACCAAGAACTTGTAGAACAACAAACATTTTTGTAGTGACAACAGAATTTTGTGTAGTTACTACAGATAAGTACTATAGACTATAGAAAAGTACTGCAGAAAAAAGTATATTCTACAGAAAACTATTAAAAAGCAACAAAAAACTTGTAGCTGCGACAAAACTGCTAAACCTTTTATCGTATTTTTGACACGATTCAGTCGTTTTTTTTTTTTTTGACTGGGTTAGGTTCACGATAAGCACAAGACAGAAGGGAACGACGCAGCGGAAACGTAAAAAAAGTTGCCGACATTTAAATAACATTTTTGTTAAGTCTGCAAGTCTGCAACATCTGTAACATTGTAACGGCTGCAGGTATAACGTTAACCTACTTTTTGACGGTCACGTAACTCTTGCTACGTGCTCGCAAAAAAGCGAAAAGTCGTTTCGCACTGACCGAATCGATGAGCCGGCGATGCCGCCGAGAAGTGTGTGCACGTCCAACCACCGACCGATAATTAGTAATGCGATAGATGCGAGTGCATCGAAGTGTGTAGATGACGTTAAGCAGCGTCGACGCGGAACGGAATACGAAATAGAGCAATAGTGCCCTCAGTGCTATAGCATGCATGCATCCAGTGCTTGCAAAATGGCCACGAGGGTCGATTGGGGGAGCGGGTTGGTGGATCGGGTTGGTAATTGAACGCCGTAAGTGATCCCCACTGCACCAAGTGGCTGTACGACACCACTAGAAGCTCCGTGACCTTCACCAGTTTATGTTTAACGGTTTAGAGGTGACCTCTTAACGAACGATAGCGTACAGTTTCCTTGCCCAAGTGTCGCACAGTTCACACATTCTTGTACGCATCCAGAAGTCGTCACTTCTTTGTGCTTTCATCACTCCATTTATTGAGGTCATTTGACCTAACTCAGAGCTACAGCCAAAGTGTGTCATGTGTTGTAACTAAACAGTAGCCTGCACGCACTGTTGAAGAAAAGCGGCACGGAGAAGACAATACGGCGTTGCCCGAAGCACTGCCACTCAGAGGTTAGATCTTGTATTGAAGTAACGATGTTTCACTCGATCATCACGTAAGAGCCCAGCTGTAACTTGATTAAAATTACAGTTACAGCGCCACGGCATAACGGCCTTACGAAAGTGCCCTTTTCAGTGACAGGCCATTAAAGAAAAGCCCTGATCTTGTATAAACTCAACCAGGAAATCTCAACAAGAAGTAGGTCGCAGTCAGGCTACGCCCGGCCCCTGTCTTTATAAGCCTCATCAATTATAGACGAATGGGACGTTCGCAGCGGGTGGTCTGGTTGTTGAAACGGGGTCCGCGGAGAAAGATACATTCTTCGAACGGCAAGTCGGAATGGAATAACGGAACACAAAACGCATTGTTCAAACGATATTCACCGAAAATGTACGGGGACGACGGAGACATCGAATAGCTGTAGCTGCACGCCGTTCAGTGCGCGCTGCCGCACAAAGGTCAACCTTTCTTTCCTCTTCCGATCTCCCCGGCCCCCCGACAAAAGCCATTTCAGAGAAAGAAAGCCATCACAGAGTAAAGACCAGCCGCGATCAAAATAGTCGTGCGCTTTTCCTGGCAAAGGGACGGGAGCGTTCAGTGTCACGTCGCTTGGGGAGATCAGAGCGGCCGATTAGAAAGCAAACAAATTGAAAGAGAGCGCTAGAGTGTTCGGCTGAGCTGCATTCAGTGTAACGCGATTATAGAACGAGCTCGATTCGGATTGGAGAAAAAGAAGACGGGAAGTCGGGCTCGGGCTGCATGTTCGGGGATGGCAGTGGAGCTCCGCATACGCGTGGGGAATAATCACTGCGTTTGGGAATACTCTTCCATCGAGCAATTCCGTAACGGGCTGGAAAGTGGTCAACCGTGTTCAGCCTGACACAAAAGTTAAGGGAGCAGGCTTAAGAAATAAAGAAAAGCTGAAGTAATATTTCTTTTTGTGGCTGGTATAAGCGGTAATGTTATGCACGTTTCGTGAGTAGACAGGTTTTACGCAAGTTCAGAGACAGAATCTGTTACGCAGAAAAAAATTTTAGATTTTAGTGTGCACCTACCGAGCGCAGATTGACCGTTACGGAAAGGGGTTATACAAGCTTACAGGGAGTGGTTTGATAGTGTTGCGACCTATTTCTCTCCGTTGTCGAGCTTTCCATAGGAAAGCTGTGTAGACTATCATATTTTTATATTCAAGAAATGCATGGAAATGCGTTCATCATTAGCTACTACCACTTTCCGTTCTTTGTTTGTAAGGCCTTAAATATTTAAAAATATATTCATCCGAGTACCTCTAGCTGCTATTCATTTACCCAATATTTTATGATCTTGCTATCGCTAGTCGCAGGGGCTCCTGAAGCCAGTGTTTTTAAACCAGGCGTTTCTAAATTGAAAGCCACCAAACTTGACATATGACGAATTCGATGTATGGTTTTAAGTCACCAGCGATCTGAACCATTTTTTGAGAATTCGAGAAAACGCAAGGATTCGAATTTATGACACTTGTAGGTAAAACAAGCCAAGTTCTCTTACGTTAGCCTCCAAAATAGTGATGTATTCGGTGATGAAAGTCGCCACAATGTTTAAGCTTTTACTCACAGCGCTAGAACATTGTGGCGAAGCTTATGCTGAGGTAACGAACGTTGAAATTTCGGACTGCCGCTGCCTTCGGCATGCCCTACCATGCGCCGTCGGATGCCGCTAAAGAACGCTCCACAGCCTTTGCTTTCGGTGGCGTTGCTTTTTTTTTAAATTCCAGCCAGCGTTTGTGCGCCGGAACTGTACTGCCACCGCCGTAGATGACGTCGTCATGCCTGAACTCTGCAACGACTTTATTCCGCGATTACGTCACCACATAAAAGCTGTTACAAAAATACCTCGCACGCTTTACCTGCAAGTTTCGCACATTCAATCCCTTTAAGCTCATCGAATTCTAAAACCGCTTGAATCACCCTTTAATATACAGGACCTTACGGCCAGTCAAACTGGCTTGCCTGCCGTTCTCTGACCCTCTATTCAGCTTGCCACTGTTTTCTGCACATTCAATGCCCAGTAAATTCTACGGAAGTATACGTCCTCACGTAAGTACATGCGATAAACAGTTTTTCGTGTACTATGTGAATTTTTGATGTATGAACGAGTTGAGAATCACAAATCAGCACAAGACAAAGGACACGTGATTCGCTTTAAAAATAGGTGCCAAGCTGAACGTCTCACCTGCAGCCATCGCATGCGCAGGGGTCGAGGGCGAAGAGCTGGCACACGATCGCAGGGATTGGCAAGGCTCCACGGCAGACGGACTGCAGCTTTCGCTGAGGCGCAGATCACACTCTCTCCAAACAGCTTCCTCGATGACGTTGTTGCTTTTGGGCTGGCTCGCTTCTTCTTGAGCCTCGTCTGGACTGCCCCCTGCTTTGTCGTGGGACTTGACCCTCTGCTGACTGCCGTTTACCTGCGCGGAGAGAGAAAGCAGATCCAAATAAGTTGGGGATGAATACAACACACCACTTGTCTTATATGCGTTCATGCACGGAACGCCACTGAGTAGCTTTTTCTGGGTTGACTCCGTGCGGAGAGATTTCTTGTTTATGTTGTCAAAAAGCCTTTGCGAGCGCTTGCATGCACACTATACCGCATAACGTTGCATTTTTGTCCTCTGCGTGCTTCTTCATTGTTGTTTTGAATTTGACACCGTTGGTACTTTTTGGCTGTTTTACCTCTCTTACTCAATGATGAGTGCAAGAGTCTTTAAGGTATCCTAAATTAGTCAATCAGTAAAAAAATAATAATGTTAAGACGAAAACGACATACTTTTAGACAAAAAACAACAAAAGATTCGTTGCACACCCCCTAATTATGGATTTTTTTGCTGCTGTGATTACATTGGCAGTCTCATCAATTTTGATTTAATTAAAACACGCGCAGACAGTCAATGGCCAAATAAGAAGAACTTCAACATCAATGCCGAACTAATACCACGTGTGCACTGTTCTTCCCACTCGTGCTTTTGTGCCTTACCTGCTCCTCCTGGAGAGCAGCCGAGGCCCTTCGGGAGAGGCACTTTATGGTGGCCAAAGCCTCGACGCTGTCCGCCTTCTTCTTGGCTTCGGCTTCTCCTTCGGTCAGGGACACAGCTTCCTCTGCGCACATACAAAGCAGACGGCAACCCATAAGCCTTTCCTGTGGATTAGCACATTTCGTGGGCGACAAGCGCAGGAAGAAAATCATGCGTTACAGTTTCAGTGCCTCACATTCTTTGCGCAAAACACGTTATTACTGCACACCGCAGCGGCGGTTTAGGGTTTGAGCATCCGCCTCACATGTTCGATCAATCCCCAGTGCCGCCGAGTGCCTATCTGTGATAAAAAGGGTACAAGCTTTCCCTTGGTTCGGTGCTTGGCTTATCTATCTCGGGTGGAATGCATGGGAAATAGGTCTCTAACCCCACCTTGTGCAGACGCAAATAACTTGTGCCATTGCGCTCTTTGGCGAAAGCTGCGCTTGCGCCCTAAAATTTCATCCTCATCACATTTACTGCCACGTTGGAACGGGGCTACACTCATCACAAAGCTGCTGCCATCTATCTGCAATTGCATCAGTAAAGCTGCAATGTATAAGCAATGCTGTCGCAACGTACCGAAGAAATTAGTGCGCTTCTACTTCGCTAAAACTACACAGGTTAAGGAAGTGCCATCATGTGTGGCTTATCAGGCGCCAAATTAGATAGCCACTCGACCGCTGCATAGCATACGGGGTCGGATGAACAAACTGACTTGACATGACGGACAAATTAATGAATTCTTTTCCTAACCAACTGTCGACAAGTCATCTACCGCATAGCTCCATTAACTTTTTTTTGTCGAACAGAGTAGAGACAGAGTCTCACTGCAGTAAGATGCATTCCATGTACATGAAGATAAAAACGTTGCTCTTGGAAACCGTGACGTCAAGAGAATTATTGCCGCAGTTCAGCTACTTGAATTAGAGATTTCTGTTGGTTACTTGCCACCGAATTGCCAGCTTCTGGCCTCAAACCATGGCATGCGGATGCAATAAAATCCCCGTCATCCGGAAAACCTCTGCCTGAAAGGTATGTAGCAAGAAAGGGAAAAAAACGACCAAAAACATCAACGCAGTGGCAGCGGGGCCACTTTAACGCAACGGGCTTTTTCGTGAACCCATTACCAGCAGAAACTGGGCGTAGGTTGGCGGGAACGACGGTTGTCTGGCTGTAGAAATATGTCAGCAATGCGTAAAACTTTTCAGAGCGATTATATGGGCGTTTAGAACGGTTTAGATTGTGTTCTGATAATTTCATTGTTGTAAACGTTGTTTTTTCTCCTTTTGGTTTCTCATTGTAACTGTGAACTTTTTATTAACTTCTTCCGCTGCACACGCTAGTCGAGAGAGAAGTTATCGTACAAAAAAAAGGAAAAAACTAATGAAAATGGCAGTGAGCGTTGCTTCTTTTGCTGCCGCTCACAAAGACCAGAATTATAAGCGGTGAGCTCTTACACCAACAACAGGCGTGGAACCTTTGTCCCGCGAAACAATTTACACCGCTCCGAAAACCAAGAGCGTGGCTTTTGGCGGCGTATACGTCTATAGGTACATACGTGGACACGGAACAATGCTGGCGCAGAAGCATCCAGTGAAGAAAGCAGCGAGTTCACAAAATGAAAAAAAAAATCAAGACGACGAGTAAAAGAAAATGTGCAAGATAAAAATAAAAATGACGCTACTTACTAAGCTGTCTGTTTTTTTTCTTTCTCCGTCCAAACAATACACACATATACTTATCACGCGAAGACGGGGAGGAGGGCATGTACATAGCCGAATATTTCTTAGTAAAATACAAATAGTAAAAAGTGGCCCCACCTAGCTGCTATCTCCCCGCTTGCCTCCGCTCAGAAGTGGCTGTGCGTTTATTATATTTGAAAAAGGTTAGCAAAACGATACTGAATAGCAAAAAAAAAATTACCTTATGCGTTTTCTTTTTCTACATCTGCGAACCTGCGACCGGGAGAGCTGCTGTTAAGGCTTGATTACTATTTGCTGTTGCTTCTATTAGCTATTGTGGCAGACGGGCGCTAGTGGATAGAAAAGCAGAGTTCACGCCTTCATGTTTTACCGCTTTAACGCGCAGTTCGACGCGATTTCTGCGAAGACACCGGCTTCATTCTGAAAACCCGACTGTCAGCTGCCTTTGTGGAAGGCAAAGCAGATCAGTTTTCGGCAACGGTGCTCTTCAGAGAATTCGGCCGCCCTTATGGCTGCTTCATATTTTATGCTACTTTCAACGCTTCATATTATGTCATCGCCGGCGATGGGCACAGAGAGTGTGCAAAGTCAAGAAAAAGTGAAATTTTGTGCATTTGGGCAACCATCACGGGATTATACGACGCCTATGAAGGCCAGGAACTTTCGAACGTGAGATATCGCCAAGATATTAGCCGCCGTGTGATAGAGCTGACGAAATGTAGACTAATACATGGACTTGCTGGAAAAGTGCATAATGTGTTGTTTTTCAGATGGGAGATGATTTACTTTTTTCTTTCGGAAATCGAAGGAAACATTATTAAATATTTAACGATTTTTCATCAGGTGTTACTTCTGTGCATGCCAGTGAAAAGAAAGAAAAAGCTTTAAAGACTAATTGCTATTGAGCTCGAAATTTGTGCACGATCGTCGGTAAACGTTCGAACGTGTTTGGAGATACCAGGAGAGCCACTTCAATATGAAGGCAAATTTTGTATTGTTATTGAGATCACAGGCCGAGGCCCTTACTCGGCCGTCTGAAGGAACCGATTGTTCTCAAATATCGCCTGCTGTCGACTGAAGTGCGGAATGGCCGAGCTAACTTTACACCGAACTGCCTTCTGCGGTCGTCAAAGAACATTGCATTTCCGGTCCACTCTATGGCAGTGGGCTTGAATATCTCTTAGAGCCGAGAATGCAGATGAATGAATCCACAACCACGTTCATATTATAGTGTAAGCAGAATACAAGGCAAAACAAAACTTTGTCACCGATCAGATGCGCGTATGTTAACTTGAAAATATTGATTAACTTTAGAACTTTTTTTTTCATAATTTCCAGTGCTTTACGGAATCAGCTGTCCCGCATTCCTGATCTTCCCCACATCTATATGAAAGCGACTCAGGCTATGAGGGACGTTGTAGTGGAAAGTCTCCGGATTATTCGGACCACCTGGGGTTCTTTAACGTGCGCTCACATCGCACAGCACACGGACCTCTAGCATTTCTCCTCCATCGAAATGTGACCGCCGCGGACAGGATCGAAAAAACGCGTTTCAGGTCAGCAGCCGAACACCATAACCACTGAGCCACCGCGCCGGCAGGATATTCTTGTTTTGTAGCAAACTGTGGGTAGGAACTACTTTGAGTTTTGGCAGATTTTTTTCTTGTGCAGTAGTGAACAGATAGGATCGCAGCACTGCATACAAGAAGCAGTCTAAAGAAAGGCCACGCAGTCCCGCATAGCGTTTCGTTCAAAGTTCTTGAAAACAAAAGCAGCTGACACCTAGGCTGTTTGATACCTACCCGTATATAGGTTCTCTTCCAATCTGCTTATGCGTACGGTACGGTACTGAACGATACGGCACGATACGGCACGATACAGCACGATACGGCACGATACGGCACGATACGGTGCAGTGCGGTGCGGTACGGTAGATATGGTACGGTATGGTATGATATGATATGGTATGGTATAGTATGGTATGGAATAGTATGGTAGAGTATGGTGTGGTATGGTACGGTACGGTATGGTACGGTATATCGAATTTAACGTTCCAAAACGACATGAGCTATGAGGGACGCCGTAGTGGAGGGCTCCGGGTTCATTTCGACCACCTTTGGTTCTTTAACGGGCACTACATCGCATAGCACACAGACTCCTTGCGTTTCGCATCCTTCGAAACGAGGCCACCCAAGACGGGATCGAACCCGCGTCCTAGGGATCAGCAGTCGTGCGTCCTACCCAATGAGCCACAGCGTTGGTGCACTTACCCGTATGCAAGTCACAAGGTTATCTTCGGTGGCTGGAACTGGAGTTGGCTGTTTATTTTTTTCAGCTTTAACATTTTTTTTAAATATGCGCACCACCCATCGATGGTAACCGTGCTGAACGTGTACAGCATTCCCGTGCACAGGCAGAGAATTTGTACAACCCATGCTTTCATCAAAGAATCATTCAAGGTTTGTTGTTGCCGAGTCCGAACAAGCGAAGAAAACAAGATTTATAAACTTGCTCTTTTCACTGCATTCAAGTATAGCCGCACTCAAGAACGCCGCAGGAAGACGGTGCCATTATTGTTTCAAAGCTAAGTCATTACCTGTTTTATACAGATTGCAAGATAAGAGCAATGCCAATTCAACGGCAAAATGAAAGGCACACACAGGCACGCATACGCCCTTACCCCAAGGGAACCACGTTTAATGGAAGAGAAAAACAGAGATTGTGGGATACAAGCATGCCCCAACGAAGCAAGGGTTATGCATCTTTGATTCAACGCGGCCCGGCAGACAGCGCTCGACGGCGAAAGCAACCTTCGGTGTGGAGGAATGCGACTGCGGTACAACGTCAGTCCGGGAGAGAGAGGGAAGGCTGAGATTGGTTGGGGAAAATGCGGGACGTGAGGGGGAGCTATGCGCGCTTTGACGGCGGTGCGCATGCGCGAGGTCATAGTGCTAGGAACGCGGACGCGAAAGTAAGCGCATGGCCATCCCGATTCCCTCTTGCATTTCGCAAACGGAAGATGCTTCCCTGTCTGCGCAACTTTTGCGGGCCGACCGCATTCTTTGCGAGACCGCACCCGACAGACTGCCACTGCCTTTTTCCCTCCGAGACCGTAATATTTCCAAGCGCCACAGCCGCACCTCTCATCGCAAATGAGAACCAATGTTGGCCTTACGTTGGCCCTGCGTTGCCGAGGAGTGCTTCTTGTGAGAAATTGAGGAAGGGGAATTAATTTTTAACATTGCGACGCTGTGGTTCAACTAGTTCTAACGCTACTATCCCACACGTACTTCCCATCTTTTTTCTTAAGATGGCTTTTCTTCGTTCTCTTCTTGGCTTTGTATACACCTTCAGTTTTATGTTTAAAGCGCAGAACACCCGTCAACGCGCCGTTGGCTTTTCTGCTTATTTGTTTGCTTTTTTTCGTGGGCATTTCATAAGAAACTCTGACCACGGGAGAACAGTTGTCAAAAGTATAGCGTGGAGAAGAAATATCCAGGAACCTTCGTTATGTGTGCCACAAATTAGCGTACACAATATACCTTCAGTAATATACGTAATCCACAAAACAAAGCGACGACAATTACTTATAACTACGCTCTTCGCAGCCACGAGGACGTGTCTTCATGACTCACATAATATTAAATAAACGTCCGCAGCCCGGAAACACATAAAAGAGTCACGAATGAAGATGCAAGGAAGGATGAAGACGAAATGGGAAAACTAAATGTGGGATATATGCACTCATGCAGATTCCGACTCGCCTAAAAAAAATGTTTTAAAATGCAAAACACATGGGTGGCCGCGTGGTGACCTGCATGCAAAAATAGCTCCTTGCGTAACGCAGACACTGCTTGGTAAGAAAACGACTGTGCAAACAATGAGCGCATAGTTGAATAGCTAATAAAAGACAGGAGGGGACCCTGCAGCTCCACCTTACGGTTATGGTGCGATAGCGTTAATAGTTCCGTGCCCATATATGCGGAATCGGTCATTCTCTACTTATCATTCATAGATCGGTGGGAGTCCTCATAAGACTACTGGCGCAGTGTTGCAGCAGTTAAGCGATACGCCGCGGCCCTGCGATGGCAGGTGCTGCCACTGATGTGGCTTGTGAGACCCAGGTCGCTCCTCCCGAGTAACCTCTCCGGACTATTTATTAATTTAGCTGCCACCTGCCTTGGTGGGCATTTTATGACAATCCGGTGGACAGATTGTGAAGAAGTCACAAGGTTACGGGACCTAGATGTACCGCCTGCCACCTATGTGACGAACCTAGGCTGCTTCTCTGGGGATATTTCCCTCGCGCCGCCACCGTCACCGACGACGACGCAGGGTTATCCGCTGAATGGAACCGATAACGCTATCGCGTTAAAATTCAGCTTCATGTGAGCTCCCTTAGTTCTGTGATTAAGCAGCCAAAGAAGAACACAGCACTCGAGAAAAAAAAAAGCACACGCCAAACAGCATGTTTATTCCGCCTACATGAGTAGCCTCCTCGATTCACATGGCTTGCAGTATCATCTACATTTGCCAAACTGGGAGGGTCGTTCATGACCGCTAATGAAAGCGCCCCGCTTCACTTGTTACGACTTCTCACTGCCCCGTGGATGGGTTCACGGTGAAAGGGTTAACGCTAATGCCGATCCAGGTCGTCTGTGGCTAAGTTCCGATAGCCAATTTTACTGCGCGAGCTGTAAAAGCTAGATTCCTTCGAAATGTCAGCATGTGAAGCATCGGCATGTGAAGCCTCCACTTTCCAGATGGCTTCACCTCCAGCCTCCCTCCACCCAATGACGTGAATCTTGTGATGCTGAAGTTCAGGCCTCAGTGAAAGAGTGAGAGGAGCCCACCATCCACCCACCCTTAACCCACCTCCGCTCTCCACCTCCACACACCACTCGAGTAACCGATGCATTTTCCCTTAGTACCCCCGCAAGCGGTACAGATGGTGCACATCGCGTGACGGCCCGTTCCTTTTGATTCCTTGCATTGTCCACAGGTGGCGCCAGTACCGATAACCTTGAGGATATTAGCCGCTCGTCCTTTGGCACAAGGGAAGCACGGAGTAAAACATTGTTTGAGGAAGGACTAAGAAAAATGAATGAAAGGAGATTGGCAGCCAAAGTCTACAGGTGGAATAAATGGACTAAGCAAAAGTACTCAGCTTGAGGACAAGGACTAGAAAGCTTACGACAGGCTACACAGGTAACAATGTGGAAAAGGAAGTTGCCTCAAATGCCAAAAAGAAAGCCAGTCTAGGCTGCTAACTGGAGACTAAACATGAGAAGGCGGGAATTATTGCCTCAATATAGAGCCGGAAAGAGCGATATCCGGAAGGAAACGCAGTATAGAATTTAAAGAGGCAATGACCTCCTTTTTGGGACTAGATCAGGTTGCCTTAGAATTAGGGAATGTAGATGTAGCATGGACATCGAAATTATATTTGTGTAGCATGTGGCAGCACAGTGGAAAACATTAAAAATGTTCTGGTGGACTGTAAAGCTTTACATTCAGATATGAAAGAGCCATCCGGAAGCTCTGGATTTAAGGGACAGTGAAAGAAAATTTACCCATCAACAGTAGAGGCGAGCTAGAGGACGGTAGAATATTGATGGCTTAAAAAGCAGAATGAATAATTGCACGAACCGTGACAGAAATCAAAATAATGAAGTTTACAACATTGAAAATTGATTACAGTGGGAAAGAACCACCATAAAATTAAACGCAAAAAAGCAAATAGCAAGCAATAAATAAAACAACCGCTTTAATTGACTGGGCAAGGTGGCAGCTGCCACCCACCACCACGACTCAAAGGGGATGCCAGTATGTCTTGCTAGGCCTTGCCTGTCAGTCTGTCGGTCTGTTGCGACGCGGATCCATGCCGCAGCGCCATTACGGCCGTCCATTCAAGTTGTATCAAGTTTTGTATGCAGCAGAGCGTTCTGATTGCCACTGTGATTCAGAGACGTGCGTCAAAATTCCTTGAAGTTTCGCCCCCTATAACCTATAACTGTGCGTACAAAATTGGGCGTTGGAAGACGTGAAAAATACTGAAAAAGCGATGCGTGTGAACGAGTACTACGCAATATAGAAACCGCGCCTCCTTTCCTAAGCTTCCCCTGTTTGTAATTATTTTTTCCCCGAACAATAGGCTTTTGTTAGAGTACTCAATACTGCCATTTCACGGTAAAGGCTACACCTCGCTTGTCAGTACGGCCTAGCTCTTAAGGCTGCTTCTGCCCTTCGCTTTGGATATGCGCTGCAGCAACCCAGTTACTGATCGTTCTCTGCTTTTTTTTTCTTTCTTTTAATCCTGCGAAAGCTTCCCTAAAACGAAACAGCTCAATTCTTCCCCCGAAGCAGCTTGAAAACTTAGAGATGTAAATCAAGAGAAAGTCAGAAGCGCATAGCACAGAGGCGCAAGCAAGACGCGATTCACCTGCCCTGCGAAACGCAAGTTTCTCGTTCTTTGCCCTCTTGTAAAAAATAACTCGGGGCTCAAAACGTGCTCCAATCTAGTCCGCTCCGAAAACGTTGCAACTTATAGGCCTCACTGATTCTGCGCTATGGCGGCATGTTTCTTAGAAGCAGCACTGAAGTGCAAAAAAAAATTGAAAGAGGAGGGAGCAGAGAGACGATGGAGCACGTCCACAAAACGTAGAAAGAAACAGTGTGGCCAGATCATAAATTCCGCCGCCGAGCGACTCCGGACATGCACCGTCGTTCTGTAATGGATTGACCGCATGCCGCTGAAGCCGTTACGGGGAAAAAATAGTATACTCTTTTGATTTCGTCTTTCGCCGGCAGTTCTTTCAACCCTGCCAATTCTGAAAACCCCGGTGCGGGCCAGAAAAGATTAATAACGAGCAGAAATGGACGCGCAAAGTCAGCGTGAGTGCAGGGAGGTTTTCGGGTTTCTTGCGCCGGCTGGTATTTAGGCAGTGTTTCGTTTTTATTTTTTCGTTCGGCGGAAGTAAAAAGGTTGAAGACAAGCTGGCTTGCGCGATGTTGGTATGAATGATGATGGGAATGTGGTACGCAATATGATATTGTGTAATGTAATGTAAATTCTGACGACATGCTCACGCACACCTGCTTGTGCATATATGTACTCAAACGAGCGTACGCGACTTAAGGTAACAGACAAACTGCACCTATTGATGTTTTTATTCTATCACTTTTTGTTTACTTTTTACTTAAGAAAAAGTTACGTCAATAGAAAATATGTTGACAAGACTCTTACCGTGAAACGGTTAAAGAAAACATGCTTCAGTGCATCAAACGGTTTCAAAATCAAGACTCCAAAGTTATTTTGTGCAGACAAAACTAATGAAAACAATACAACTAAGAAAACAGATGCTCAAGTTGCATGTCATAAATGTTAATAACAAAGAGCATAAGAATCAACAAATTTCAAGCAAAAATATTTATGTGAATGGAGAAATGGTACTGTCGCAATTACGAAATAATTTACAGTATTTGCCAGATGACATCAGCCAGGAGCCTAATATCAAATGGTACGTATCGGAGACGTGCAACTTAATGGCAGCTGCGTGGAAAAAGAAAAGCGTATGTTTTGCATCACACTTTTAGAATGGATTGTGCGAAACTGTTTTATTTAGCTCTTCAAGAGTTCAGTACACGCAAAACGTTTCAATTAAGAAGTTTTAGAGCATCTAAAAAGCTTTAAATGTCACAATTTAACAACAATAGCTTTATTGATCGAGTTTTTTCTAGATTTGAAGGAAACACGCAAGATCCCAGTGGTGAACGAGATTTCGGCCACTTGCGCGTAGTGGTAGAAAGTGCGCATTCGCGCACTTGTACCGTTGGGTACACAAGTCTGTGGACCACGAGTAAATCAAACCAAGCCGATAGTTCTATTATTAGCCGGCGGCTAGAGAGCACACTTGTAGAGATAAAAGAACAGAATTTTGACTTTCACCTCCACAAGTGGGCACTCCAGCCGCAGCCTAATAGTAGAGCTATCGGCTTCGTTTCAGGAACATGTGATCCACGGACTTCTGTCCCCGACTGTACACACAATGTTAACGACCAGCCGGAGATCGGTAAAACGTCCGCTCTTTCAGCGAACACTTTTGACTTTTGGATACATTATTCAGAACTCGCAAAACAATTTCTAAATTAAGTTCCTCGCATAAATTTCTCACGTAACCTTCTGCCTCACAATTAAAAGCAATGTCCAAGAAATCTCGACTTGTAGTGTCGTGTTTCGCCGCGCACTACTCTAATTTGAGCATGTTCAAGTCCGTCACCATGACTATTACGCTTGACTGTGCTAACTCACGCTGTGTGCTATCGTCACCCCGCCGCCATGTGTGAAACGTGCTTTCTGAGGGAAAAAAAATTTAGAGTGAAAACACATATCGACGTTTCCGTCAATATATGTTTTCGCTCCGTTACTTTTTTTTGAAAAACGCGCATTTTTTTTTATCACCAAGGGGTCTTTCCGCTTCAGGCGATGCTTTTTGGTGTTATGATATGCTGGGCACGCTTTCCTCAGCCATGCGAGCTCCCTATCCTCGTTTCGTTAAATGTTCTTTTTGTGCCTTTACTGTGAAGCGTCTCATGACACAATGTGCTCACATGTGACGAAGGAGTGAAGGAAAGGTTTGGGGCCTTGAAGTAAAACGGTTGCAGCTCTCACGCAAGTTACCACCTTAGCACGGAAGAAAACACCGCGTTGCATTCTCTGCTTTCACGTAAAGAGAAGCTATGACGCCAAAAAGTTAGATCAGTCTAGCTGCTTGGGCACGTTAATAAATGCAAGTTAACCGCAAGTTATTCACTCGGCACGTATCTGCGAGTGAAGCAAAATGTACTGCACGGTCGTCTCATTCAGACCTTTTGAAAAGAGTACGTCTCAGTTTTAATAATGGAGGCGGTTTCGACTGAAAGGGTCGCCAGTGATGTTCGGCAAGAAACAAGCAAATATATATATGTCTGCCGAAATTTCATAGAAGAATACCCTGACACACCCTAGTCTGCGTTAAGCAAAGGGTCGGGAAATTACGGCGATCGCACCTTACAATAGCCTTAAGATTAGCCTTTCGTTGAACTTTATTGTGGCTCTTTGAAAAGGAAACTTCAATAAATTATTTGCAAGAATTTTCAACTAAAGCCCGCACCACCTTTTTCCTCGAGAGATTTCTACCAGAGAGCCTTATTTTAACATTCAGCTTGATCGCAATTGCCACAGGCGGATCGGCTTGCTCATTCTTCACATCACAGTTGACCACTAACTATCCATTTGTTGTGTGGTCTTATCAAAAGGACAGCCATCTTGAGATGCTGAACCGAGCTTTGAAAAATGCTATATACGCGTCAGATTAGGCGGAGCATTGTGCGCTGTTAAAAGTGCTGCATCGCTGGGTTTCAAAGCTTGGAAGTTTTATCAGCGGCAAAAAAGCTCGCGTTATTCAACCACGAGGAATAGTATGAGAGTCAATGCAAGTCTTAGCGCCATCAACTGCAGAGTTGAATTGATGGCTGGTTGTACAATATGAGCAATAAAAGTGTGATCACGCTAAAGATACGAATACTAAGTAAAAATGCAACGCAGGTGTGCCTCAAAGCACTCTCCAAATTACAGAACAGCGATGTAAAAAGACGAGGCACAAAGAAGGCACATTTCAAGACAGGCGCGGTTTTCCTCTGAAAGAAAAAAAAACATAAGCAGAGGGATGCGGTTCCACAAACTCCATCTAACCTGAGTAAATACTGCTTCTTGCTCATTCGCTTCTTCTGTGCTAATCGTTTTTTTTTTTCACGAAATTCTCTTTACCTTCCTGCGTGAAATAATAATAAGATAGCAGAAAAACAATTACACATTTTTTTCTTGGTTCTAGAGCTGTGAGCTACGGTATATTGCTTAAGTCATAAAGGCGGCGGACGCAGCTCCAAATGGGACGCACCCTTAGGGATCACAAAGCTCCCAGCAGGTAATTTTCCTCCCAGGACACAGTGTGAAGAGCGCTAGTAATAAGAGCGAACTACCAAGAGTTCGGAGAGGCTATGTTATTTGTACGGGTATACTCGCAAAGGTAATATTTACCCGCACACTACAACTGCTGTCTTACGTGAGCGCCCGTACATCTCCAACGCAGGCGCAGAAAAAAAAAAAAACGAAGTCGAAGGAACGCATTAGCCGAGTACACTGTTCTCTTGTGAAATCCACCACGGACAGCAAATGTACTCAGTGCAGCAGCAGCGTAGCATTCGTGTAGGCCTTTAGCGCGCCAAGCAGTACAGCATTCCCGTACTACATCACGCGCTCAATGTGTACATAAAACTAGTCGCGCTCACTGTAGTGGTGCGTGGCGTTTACTTATGTATGTCTTCCGCGACGCGGCCCACCGACAAAAGGCCGTAAACAGTTCGCCGAGTGTTTTCTCCCGGCTTCCTTTCGCGCGTGATTGCCCGTCCCGCGGCAAATACAAATGGCGCACTGCAGGAGGTAATATTGCTTGATGTGTCCACAGGACGGGGTAAGGGAACACTGCGCGCTTTGCCACAAGCGACTTGCATGCTCCGCGAACCCACCGCCGGCGCTTATACTAGAAGAGAAGTATTTATTTCTATTGTTTTTTTTGTAATGGCGCCCACGGAAACGTAAGCACCGCGTTCAACACAACATATTATGACCTGGGATTTCTCGAGTCCTTAACGTAACTATTTAGCATCCCCCGGAAACGGATCGTGCGAAGTTTAAGTTTGCCAATGATAGCGTACACTTGACACGTTTTAGGGGCCTTCTGTTAGTCAGGGCTGCCATTTACGTTTCGCGGACAACGATAATTGTTTCAGGGCTCGCATGGCACAGGGCCTGAATAGGAATTAGTCTAGTCACGTACTGATGCGACAGGAACAGCTTTGCGCATGGGCGCTAAAACTGCTCGTTCGTTCTCAACCAGTGTGGAACAGCAAGAGTGACACCGTAGATATTTTCTGAGGGTGAAGGGGAGAGTTCCATGGTGGAGAGGGAAGCGCGGAGGAGGGTACGGGACGTGCTTGATTCCGGTCGGAAACGTAGCGCTCGCGCGCTATGCATGCAAACGGCGTGTCGTTACGGAAATTCTGATTTAGCGTTCTATATAGGTTGGCTCGGTGACCAGCGCCTCGCAACTGCCGACGATAACCATGTGCTGTGCCACACATTCCTGGAGGTGACCAAAAAACAACGGCGCTTTGATTACACCGGAAATCTTTCTTGAGCTGGCAGATGAGAAGATCCAAAGTCAGCGCTCAGATTCGCGGAGTAAGTAGCTTGCACTCTTTCATGCAGTAATTAGCTTTCTTTGTGACGGTGCTACGTCACCTATTAGCGTACCCGCGGTGGACCATTAGTTCCGAGCTGTTGTTGTACGAACGACTTTCCTCGAAGTAAACGGCTTTATTTGACCCATAAGAGACATACAGGCCAATGAGTGTGCGCTCTTTAGAATTGACAGTCTTCGAGAAAGCAGCACGACCGTGGGTGGAGTGGGAGCACTCCCGCTTAGGTCATGGCGCGGTGGGTTCCGATCTTTAGACCGAGACTGTACCGTATGTGGTCACGTGATACAGATGAGCCTGAGGAGAGCGGGTGCACTTTAAGGAATTGAGGGGGATAGTAAGGAGAGGGGGACGCGCAATTATCGTTGTTACCTCTTGCCTTAGGTAGAGGCCAAATGTGCGGGTGCTTTCGCTATCTAAGCACACTCAACCTGCAAACTCGGGGAAAAGCGCTCTTCATAGATCAGAAATTTAATTGAAGCTACTAAAGCTACATCAATCACAATAATAAAGTGAAAATATTATTGTTACCCAAAATATTGTTGTTGAAAAATTGTTACCCGTTATTGTTGCATTTATTATGTCGATAGAATATGTATTAATTCATGCCGCCTAGAGTTCAACCCGGCGCCTAAAACTGTTTCTAGCGGTATAGTCCAACACCTCAATCCCCAAAACAGTCTTGAACACTGCGGCAGGCGCTGTTTGAATACATAGAGAGCGAGAGCAAACAGCTTCAACAACAACAAAAAAAAATACAGCGGGGTTGCAAATGAAATTATCACGTTTTTTTTATACATTTTCAAACGCGTTTGTGCCACAGGCATAGCTACAAATTTCAAGCAGCGTTAATTTGTATTTATTTCTATTTTCATCTCAACCGAAAAGGGCGTGAACAATACTTGAAACCAGTCTGAAGTTCGTGCTACCACTTCCCTAATTACCGGCGCGATCACTTTCTGTTCCTGATGTTGTGCGGTGAAAAGATTATTTTGCCGTCTTGTTGGCAGCTTTCGCCCATGTCGTGTTGAAAGCTTTTTCGAAATTTGTGCCAGCAATATTTTGTTGTGTGCTCCCTACGGAAGCAGATGAACGCTCGTAAAATCCCTCGCATAATGCGGCTAAATATTAATTTCTGCCAGAACCACTCGTCACAAAATGCGATGCCTATCGATTATACAATCACTGAACGATCTGTTGCCGCTCCCGTAGGCAGAACGTGTCGTGAGCAGAGTATAGAGATAGGTAAAGCCAAAAAGAGAGTTGGTTGGTTTGGTTTATGGGGGTTTAACGTCCCAAAGCAACTCAGGCTATGAGGGACGCCGTAGTGAAGGGCTCCGGAAATTTCCACCACCTGGGGTTCTTTAACGTGCACTGACATCGCACAGCACACGGGCTTCTAGAATTTCGCCTCCATCGAAATTCGACCGCCGCGGCCGGGATCGAACCCGCGTCTTTCGGGCCAGCAGCCGAGCGCCATAACCACTCAGCCACCGCGGCGGCTCAAAAATAAAGTAGACATTTTTTTTTATTTTACAGCACTTCTGCTAGCAGAAGCTTATGTGGGTCTATGAGCACATCTGAGCGGTCATAAACAAATAATGTACACAACAAGGCTGACATTTAATGAAGTAGTCAATTCAGCAAACCGAAAGCACATGCGAGACCGGCGTACTTTGAGAAGTAATTACATCAGCCTAAATCAAAGTAACATTTTGCCTTTAGCTACACGGTAGATCCATTCACACATTAAGCCTGCAGCGCAATAAAAGTTTATCAACAATGCACATCAGCATGAAATCTTTAGTCGCTACCAACTCTTAACATTTATTAATGTAGAGAGGGGCCCTTCAAACAAGCACCTCGCGAAGCAAGCCGTCAATCCGCAAAGATGTGCAGTTCCTCTGCGTTTTTTGCTTTATTCAGTATCTGCTGCTTGCCTTCTTCTGGATTTTGTCGTCTGCTTGCAATCTGTATGCCTCTGTTTCTTATTTCCTGCATCACCATGCAGGCCCCCTTCCTTATCTTCTTTTTTAAATACCATCCTCGTCCTGTCACACCCATTTCCACCTTTGATATTCTTCCATTCATACTGTCGTCATTATTTCTCTGCGCATGTTTGGCGCCTGCCCCAATTTTTCTTCTTTGCGTCCGCGCACGTCACAGTCTCTCTATTACTCGCAGACAGACATCGCGTCACGCTTGGCTTTCGCTTTCATTAAACTCCTGCTGACCCGCCAAATCTCGGGAAGTGCACTGTGAGTGCAGCAGAGCTGAAGAGGGTGAGGCTGTCACGAGACATCATAATCCTCGGACAGTTCCATTAAACTCATTGCTTAGCACTTCCTCGTGCGAAAATGGGCTCGGCGATTTTATTTTTCGTCTGCAGAGAAGCAGCGCCCTCTGCTTCCTCCTCCGAGTCTTCTTCAACACATCTACGCTCCTCCCTCGTTAGCTTTATTCTTATTGTTTTTATGTAAGTAGCGATCGTATAAATTGGGTTTTCTTTTAACTTTTTTTACGGCCAGAAGATGCGACTAGTGAAGTGAGATGAGATTCTGGGAAGCTTTACTACGCTAACGAACAAA
Source organism: Amblyomma americanum (assembly GCA_030143305.2). Lineage (NCBI taxonomy): Eukaryota > Metazoa > Arthropoda > Arachnida > Ixodida > Ixodidae > Amblyomma > Amblyomma americanum. Next base: position 101,795 of record JARKHS020002871.1, read on the forward strand.
ATGTAATCTGAAGGGCAGTCTACTTAAAGGACATCCTTTTCTCATTTAACCTGTTAACGAAAGCTATTAAGCGTAAGCTTGCTACGGATGACGTTCAGCTCATTTGCAAGTTAAAGCATCTAGTGCCATAGCGACGCGTGCCAAGTTTTCTGATAAAATTCGCCCTCGCTTTTGTAATGCTAGTCCGCTGTCTTCTCAATTGTCATCTATTTTGCGAAATTTGGTTTACTCAAAATGGGAGAGGTGATTCGCACTCTAGAATCATGATGGAGTTTGCTTCCAAGACTGAAAGAAGGAAGATTTCTAGAACCATTTGCGAGATTTCTTCTAACAGACTCGCTAGCGACAATATCGTCTCGCTGCACTGCATCTTTAAGCGCCAAGAAACTCGATAAGTGTGAAGGAAGTAAAAGCTCATTTCACTCCTTCATGTCGCAGGCTCTAGGAAACAGCCTGTTCAAAATTACAGTCAAACCTTCATTTGCGAGGGCGAAATGAACGCACAAAGCAATTCAAGGGCGTAAAAGTAGGGCACGACTCCGGATAACGCTGCTGCACGTAGTTTATCCCCACTGCATGATAGAGGGCAGAGGAATAAAGAACCGTATTCGCGCGCTTGGCGCTCGAGTGACACTGTAACGAGTTACTGGAAAAACGGCAGCGTAACGCCCAGTCACGCAGAAATGCGGCGCTTTTAACGTCGTGCGAATAAAACGAGCTTCCGCTTTCGTACCCAGTCTCCGCTACGGAAATAAACACAAATGCGAGTCTTCCTGCATTCTCAAAAGGAGTAAAACGCCTGCTGGAATATGCAAACTCTGCTTCCCGCTGACGTCGCATGTGGAGTCGTCGCACGTTCTTTGCGTCACCCAAAGTTATGACGAATGAGTGGCGAGAGAACTCCTCGCTTAGCATGTTTTAAGTGTAGGTGCGTTTGTGCTTCTGTCTGGGCGCGTTTGTGTTGGAGGAGGGGGACAGATTGGTTCGTCTGGTGTGCGCACGCGTAAAAACCAAAGCGCGGTGCACTCCTTGAATCGTCCTATCGATTTTTTCATCACGGCAGTGCAGGGCGAGGATGATGCTGTTTGTGAATGGTAATGCACTCCGTCCCTAATTTACATCTTTTGTTTGTTCTCGGACAGCGACGATTCTTCGCTGCACCACAACGCTTAAAGGGACCATTTGAGCGGGTTCAAAATGTAAAAGACGACCGCACGGCTAAAGAAAAGTGCTTCTGGTTCAACACCTTCAACAGCTTCAGCATCTGGCTCGCTGGGAAGAAGCCTCGCTTCACCGTAACGCCATCGCAGTCTTTAATGCGCATTTCACTGCGCTGAACACAGTCTAATTTTCTTACGGTGTAAAAAAAAAAACGAACCTCGCTGTAACGAGTATGATAGCCATCAATGAAGACTTTAAAATAAAAAGATGTCCAAACTGTCTATTTTTAGAGCATTTATTTTTGTATGGGGCGTTCAACGGCTGTTCGCTGAGCTGCTGCATACAGTATACAAAGTCCTAGTGCATAGCGCAAAAGCCATGAGCCTCTACCAAGCTGGAGGCCGGATAAAGCCTCTTGATGCCACTTGGAGCTTTTGACATCCTGCTATAGAAGAAACTCGTCCCTATTCTACTTTCAAGTAATTAGCTTGACTGTAAGGGTCTGATGAAAAGCTACTGGGCCTCCCATCTCTACCCGGAGCAGGGCTTTGAAAGCAATTACTGTTGTACGTACTGTGCGTAAAAAAATTGTATAAATCTTGTGCATCATTCTCTTTCGACAGCCACAGAAAAAGTCCGCCACAAAGCTACCTTTGTGAAGAAAAAACTGTTCGGCGCAACAGCGCCCTCCATAGAATCCGTCTAAAGCGCTGAGGATAAGGCTAGGTTGCAGGGTAAAGTTTTACGCCCACCGTATTCAGCTCACGTGCAGACAAAGCCGTTTACGCCAGCTACCCTTGCGCACAGAAGGACGCCGCGACAGAATGTCTTCACAAAGACCACTGACCGTCATTCGTATTTGCGGGCCTTGCGCAAGGAGTTCCCTATTTCCGCCGTCGCTACTTCTTTTAGTTCGCGAATTCTACGCCACCTCACAGCAGCTGCGTTAGCCAACGTTGCGCCCTGTAAAATGAACGGAGCCGTTTAAAACGGCTTTGATATGGCAGGGTCGTAAAGATCAGGCACGGCATACGGCCAGCATTAAGCGCGAGAATCATCGCCAAGCCGATGCAGTCGCCTCCTGGAAGAATAGATGGAGATTCTTTGTCTGAACACGGTCGTTTCGTTTTCATGGTCGGTTAAATTCGGGGAAGGCGTCCGGTGGCCGTGAAACGAGCCATTCCCCTGCGCTCATTTGCGGTCGGGGAGCGTCAGTATAGAGGCTTGTCTTCGGTGGCAAGTAATGTCGTAAGCGCCCAGATTTGCATAGCGAAAACGTTAACCGGCAAAATTCGCCTGTGAGATGGTTACAAAGAGACATTTACAGCGCCACGATCCATTGTTCGCCCTGTCTTGTTTGTGGTCGGAGCGTGTTATCAGTTGGAATACCAGAACAACCAACTGGATTTATTCGCAATTACTAGAAAGCATTGGCGGCAAACGCAAGGTAGCTATTTTTCCCATCGTGCTGTTTACCGTAGGATCGCTTTTTTTCTGTTTATACATCTACAACTTCCGTTGTTGTTTTTTTGTCTAGAACCCGTTTAGAAAGTCTAAATTATCTGTACCTCCTTTGACAAAAGTAAAAAAAAACAACAAGTTTTTGATTCTCAACCATACAGTGAAGCCCTTAAGGCACCCCTAAAGACTGAAAGATCTGAAAACGGGAAGACAAGGGTTCACCTTACTTTACAAAGATTCAGAGCTTAAGGGCTGCTTTAAGAGCTTCGCTGTGCAGCTAAGAAACAAACTAGAGTTGCCCGGTTACTTTTGGCAAAAACGGTACATCTACACCTATACCTACATTGCTAGCTTCACAGCAATACTGCGTGGTCAAGTAAACGCGGATGAGCTCAATTTTATGCTACAGAAGATCTGTGCAGTCCATGTGTTCTAAGACGTAGATGACGCTGACACGCCGCCCGAGATCAGACCTTGCGCTGCTGCCAAGCGTTGGCAAGCACCCTGAACATTTTGAAGGGCCAGATCCCCGACTCTAGGAAAATGGCTTTAGTGCGATTTATTCCCAAGCCCAATAAGCCATGCGATATTGATCATTTACGACCGATCTCCCTGACGTCGTGTCTGGGTAAACTGTTCGAGAGGGTCGTGAACGCCCGACTGAAACGACTCCTGAGGAAGACTGATATCCTCCCTGACACGCTGTACGGGTTTAGAGAAAAGCTGTCTACACAGGATATTCTCCTCCGTATCAGAGAGGATATTCTGGACAACCCCGGCAGATGTCAGGTCAAGGTCATCCTTGCACTCGATTTAAAAGGGGAATTTGACAATGTCAACCACCAGGGAATACTGGATGAGCTTAACAGCATCAACTGTGGTGACCGCACATATAATTACGTGAGGGACTTTCTCTCCAATAGAAAAGCGTCAATAAGTATTGGTGATCGGACCTCCTCTCCGCTCAATCTAGGTTCCAAGGGCACCCCGCAGGGAGCGGTCTTGTCTCCGCTTCTCTTCAACCTGGCCATGCGTGGGCTACCAGAGAAGCTAGACCGCATCCAAGGCATTGAGCACGCTATATACGCCGACGACATTACGGTCTGGTGTTGCAGCGGTAATGAAGGGGAAATTCATGACCGGCTTCAGGAAGCAGCGAATTTCGTGTGCCAGGATGCGGCGAGGCATGGGTTAACGTGCTCTCCCGAGAAATCAGAGTTACTCCTGATCGACCGTGGCAAGAGGCAGAATACGGGGCTTTTGCCGTCCACTCCCTCTGTCGCCATTACGGTCCAGGGTATGAGCATTCCGATCAAGAAAGAGATCAAGATCCTGGGAGCCATCATACCCAGCGGCAACACTAACACCACTACAATCAGACAGCTCCAAGCCTATTCCAAACAAGTCTCTAGAATGCTACGCCGGGTAATCAAGAAAAGAAATGGGCTAAGAGAGAAGGAGGCCCTAAGATTAGTTCAGGCTTTCATTCTCTCTAAACTAACGTACGCCACCCCGTACTTACGGCTTAGCAAAAAGGAGAAATACCAACTAGATGTTATTATTCGAAAGGCAGTTAAGACGGCGCTGGGACTCCCTTTATGCACATCCACTAAGCGCTTATTACAGCTGGGGATCCATAACACCATCGACGAACTAATAGAGGCCCACCGTGTAAATCAAATTGTCAGGCTCTCAACATCTTAAGCCTGGCAGGAACATATTACAGAAGCTGAGAATCAGTCCACTCCGGGAAGTCGCTGACAAGATCGACATGTCCATGCAGATGAGATCACACATCACGACTCACCCCATACCAAAACGCATGGATGAGGAATATAACAGAGGACGGAGACTAGCCAGAGCTAGACACCTCTCTATGCGCTGGGATGGAAACAAGGACACGATCTACGTCGATGCGGCTGCACCCGTTAACGGAGTCGCGGCAATTGCAGCAGTTTCATCCCGGGGGGATATCATTGCAAGCAGCCTTATCCAAGCGGTGGATACCACATCGGCTGAAGAAGCAGCTATCGCACTAGCGATATCAAAGAACAGCGAGGCAACGGTTATGTCCGACTCACAAGCAGCGGTACGCAATTACCTCAGAGGCCGCGTTGGCGCTCCGTGTTGGGAAATTTTGGAAAGGTCTAATCTTTCCAACATCCAGATCTTCTGGACACCAGGGCACCTCTCAACGACGGGCAATGAGGCGGCCAACACAGCTGCTCGCGCTCTCCTCCTCCGAGCATCTGGCACGCAGCCTCTCTCTGACAGTTGACAACCCCTCACCCTTACTAAGCTACGCAGAAATTACGGAGTACTATAAGATCACAAGAAGGAAATATCCTCTTCCACAAAAAACCCTAAGTAAATATGAAGAGCACATAATCCGGCGACTACAAACTAGTACTCTGCCCAATCCTTACCTAATGAGTAAATAGTACCCAGACACCTACGATTCGTCCTGCCCCTTCTGTGGAGCAGTTGGCACACTCTTTCACGCGGTTTGGGAATGTCAAGAAAACCCAGACTTGGACAGCAATCCCGATCCGACTTATGAGCGCTGGGAGGCAACCCTTAATAGCCATAGCCCCCTCGACCAGAAATCGCTGGTTGAGAGGGGCCGGATTATGATGGCGACCAATGGGTTCTCGTACTGAACCCACCCAGTTTTTATGCCCTGAATAAATGTTTTTTCTCATCCTCCTCCTGAACATTTCGTTTTCGTCTGTCGGCATGCGCGCCATTTATTTATCAATGTGAAATGCGAGAATGCCAGTTTGAACATTTTTGAAAAGCTTCCATTGGAGATGAAGCGAGAAATACATTCGCATGGTAGTGGTGAGGTGTCACAAATCCAACTAGAACAAAAGTTGTACTCAGGGAGCGGAACGCTAAGAGGAGTTAATTGCAACACGAATCTATGGCGTTAGTAGCGAAAGCCTGACTTTTTCATGTACCCACAAAGCGTTAATTTTTTGGGAGCATTATTAGTTACACACGCTCAAGCGGATGCGAGTAACGCGTTAAAAGAGGCTAAAATCGTAAAAAGAACTGTGCGGACCAAACCACACGCAGACGTCCTGTTTCTTTCTGCTCCTTGTAACAGCCATTCAACCCTACTTCTTCACAATAACATTGAACTTAAAAGTGAACTCTAAGAAGTCATGAAAAATTCCTGCGCATTTTAAAGCCACCGCTCCTGACAGAAATAATAGTGAAAAAAACATCCTTGCACAAAATAAAGCTGTCAGGTGCGCATCTACGCCGTGAAACAATGTCGCCAATTTACGACATTATTTCTATTTCACGAATCCCTGCCGTGATTACATCGCATACATCTGACTCGTGTAGACACGCCCTACACACATCCAGAACTTGGTTTAGGCCACTGTCCCCAGAGATATTAAGTATAGAAGAGCAACTTAAATCGATGCGAAAGAGAAAAACACAGAAGCTGATAAAAAATAAACTCATCGCAGGCGCCATCTGCTCCAGAAGTGAAGTGAGGGCACCGAGAAGGGAACGCAAGCAGGACATCAACCGGCGGGAGCTTCATGAAGGCGCAGGTGCACCTCTCAAGTAGCGACCCTGGTCCGACACAACCCGCCAATCAATTACCCTAATCGACGGCCGGGCTTTGGATAGAGACGACGCCGTAGGCTGGCTCAAACGGAGGGCCAGGTCGATAGTTTCGATGCATAGTTAATGAAGAAGAATTTGTTTTTTGTGTGTTTCGGTTAAGACACTCCCCCTGAAGTGTCCTAGAGAGGCGAAAACTGACAATGACTTTGACCGGCATTACAAGCATAAACTCGTGTGCGGAGCCATATCAGAGGGTTTTCAATTTCCCTTTTTATTGAAGAGCATTCATACTTCAGTAGATGCTCTATCGACAAGCGGGAGGTCGCAATGCGGTTGCCGAGCAGCTGCTCTTGAATGTTTGCTGTTCAACAGGGGGGCTGGCAACGAGCTTGGTGCGTACCATCTCACCCAGACACAACTTTGCTTTGCAGTCCATGCGCGCGTTTATGTGACAGCACAACTCGCCACTCAGTGCATTCCATCGCCCCTTACTGTGTCGATTTCGAACTCAATACTTCGGTGGTCTATTTCCACCAACTGTTAAGACTAACAGAACCAAATATTGCCTTGCACGAGGTGCAAGCGACTTCAGAAGTGCAAACAAATCTCCTGCACACTCTACAGGCAGTTGCGTACTACAGCCAACAAGTGAATTTCAACTGAACATTTTGCCGTTGATAATGAAAGTAAAAACAACGATGGCGTAGTGAGTTATGACTGCTTCAAAGAAAAGTTACCATAATGACGTCTAAAGATCCCATAAGCCTAGACACACCCAGGGTGGCCGTCAGCTTGAAGTGTACACCCAGCATTGCGGGGTAAGCATGCGAGCCCGCAGGATACCCGACACGGTGCCTCAGTGGTTACAGCGTTCGGCTGTTCAACCTAATTACGCGGGTTCCAACCCAGCCGTGGCTGCCACATTTCAATGCGGACGAAATGGAAAAGGCGCATGTGTGGTGTGCTAGGTGAGAAAACGTTAACAACGCCCCAGCGTGGTTGCTCGCGTAATTCCGGCACCGATAACTCTTGCGCGTCTGGAGCGGGGATGGCGGAGATTGCCGGTGACACAAGGCGAGAGAGAGAAAGGGTTAAAGAACGCCATAAAAATCCGTATCTCTCCACTGAGGTGCCTCTTTCTCTCCTCCTTCTTTCACTCCCTCGCTCATTTTTTCCATCGTGACCTGGTTCGGGTGACCGCCGAGAAATGAGGCAGATACTTCGTCTTTCCTTTCCTATAATGCTGAATTTGCAATTTTCATGGGGGATAGCACTCAAACAACGAATATTTCCCACATGTTCGAAAACTCACCGTTTGCACGTGCACATCGAACTTAAACTTTAGCTAAGCTGGCTAACTATTTCAGCTACGTCTTCATTCGAAGATCTAAAGGCATACTATCTCCGTAGCTGCATTAGAGCATTCGATCAGTAAAATTTTCATTTTCGGGTACGGATTCAGAACTTTTTAGGGAGAATTAGAGGAAAAACGGGCAGAATGAAAACAATGAAACAAATATCGTATTGTAAAATATAAGACCATATTATCTACCGTGATCGAGGAGATCACACTGTCATCAAGATCATATCTATCGCCTCTTTTAAGGTCGGCGTCATATGAACAGCACATATAACGTATGTGGATGCATGATGCAATATTAGCTTTATTCACCAGCTATTTTAAACAATAAATGTTTGGCATCGATCCTACTACATGTCATTAGTCTACGACATACTATTTAGTTTTTTAACGACTAATTTTGTCATGTGATCCATGCATCGAAACAGCTCCGTAAAATCTTGGTAGGAGTAACCAAACAAAAAAGGGTGTTGTAACGTATGCCTCCCTTTTTGCAAGTCTAGGCTTTAGCACCGCTGCATTTTTTTCCTTTTTTCATCAATCCTTTTTTTGTTTTTACAGCGAAAGCACTGCTTCACGAGGTCTAACCGGCTCACCGAGTTTGTATGCAGCCTGACCTTGAAGGTGACTTTACCGAAACCTAGCATAGCAGCAGCCCATGCAGAAATAAAATTAATATTGCCGCGACTGGGTTTCGAAATCGCGGCTGCACGAACAGATCAGCTGCGCTGGCCACAACATGAGAGCACTGTGCTATCGCCACAGCCGATCATGCCTCGTGTCAAAGTTGTTGTTGTTGTTGTCGGCCTCAAACAATGCCGGCACATACCCACTGCGGGGGAGTGGCCAAGACACAGGCGGTTAATTGCTGGATACAGTACCGTTTTGACAGGAAGAAGGAGCAATAGTATGGTAGGCTGATAGATTGGAAGACGCAAGGACAGGGGTCCTGTTAACTAGGAGACTGAAGACGGGACAATGGCTTAATGTGCATAATAGTCAAACTTCTACACACTCTCGCGCTGTGCATTGCACATCGTCGTCTTCACCAACTTCCATCTGCGGCGTGAACAGATCGGATCAGCTTAACCTCGGTCTGAGTCTAATATCATCGCCAGACCTGGCGACGACCCAGCAAAGCAAAACCATAAGCCAACCAACCAGGCTAAACACATGGTTTCGCGCGACTACTCGGTTTAACTACGTTGGAACCCTACTGCTCTTTTTTTTTGTCTCAGAGACTGGTTAATAGGGTAGTTATACTTCCCTGATAATGTGAGGAGAGAACGTTGACGAGACAGCAGGCCAAGCTACACTGAAAACGCGATGCTCTGTCAACAAGTCTCGTCGCATCGTGCGAGTGTACCAGCGGCAGCGGTAGGTGACGGCCGTCGCCAACATACGTCGCGTCGCGAGGAACATCGCCTCGTGCGGTAACCGCTTCAAGAGCAGCTTTGCCACCGTACGCCCCCCCCCCCCCCCCCCCGCATTCAAACAAAAAACAAAAAATGAATGCGGATTAGCTCAGCTAATTCAGGATATACAAAGCGAAAGCTGTCGGCGTTCATTGCGTTCATTGCCGTTGGCGTTGACAACGTTCTAGACGCCGATGATTTTGAGGAAAGGAAGCGTGCATGCGCTAAGCTCTTAGCGGCTGCGCCGTGGCGGCGGAGCAGCCGCTCGCCTTGGGAGAAGGCGCGATGGAAGAAGAAGCCGCGTGTATAGCAAGCGGCATCTTCAGAGCCTACGGGAAGCTGCTTCTACCCACCCCGCCCGAAGTCATTGCCTGGAGTGAGGCTACCCGTCTACGTAAGAATGAAGCGCTGAGAGCTAAGCGCGTGTCGGAGACGCCCGAGGTACGTGAAGAACGCCTCGCCAGGCGTCTTGACCTTCCATCAGCCAAGTCTTCTTCTTCTTCCATTGCGGCTTCTCCCATGGCGAGTGGCCGCTACGCGGCGTATATCATTCGCCGCGGCGCAGCCACTAAGGGCGTAGCGCATGCGCAGTGAGGCGCATAGCTAAGTGATGACGTCACGCACGGCGCTAAGCGGAGACCGGCGAGGCGACGGCGTCCGGCAAACACCTGAGACTCGGCGCATCTGGTAGCCATGATCACGGCGCATGCGCAAAAGTGACTATAGCGCGGGCCGCCTGAAATGCGCTGCTGACAAGCCTAGTATAGCTTTCGCTCCAAAAGTGAGCAGAAGCAAATAAGTGAAAATCTTCTTGCTTAACTGTTCTGACCTCTTCAATCTGCAGCCCCATTTTTGCAAGAAAGTTCCTGGCGTGCTACGACTGGATCCGCTTTGCTACGGGATTCTTTGAATAGACAGCGGTCGCTCTAATAGCACGGTTTTCAAGGAAGCCACTTTCGATTCGAAGAAGTCTGTAGAAAAGTAGAATTAAGCCATTGATGAATAAGGAAGCTCTGTTCGGATGTTGGTATCCTAACGCAGAACTGAAAAAAAAAAGTAAATGGATGTTTTAGCGCAAAACTCGGCCTTGCATTCAACTTCCAGCATTTAGGCTGTCATCTCCCAAAAAATTTCCGGCTCTTCTGTCACGAAATTTTCTGACTGGTCGAGAGAGGTCACGTGACTTTTTGACGCCACCACAGCCTCACCACCGATCGATTATGGGAAAACTGTCCGCCGTTGCAAAATTCAATGCAGTTGCTACCTGCCAACTGTGGCGCTGCGCATGAGCTTTACGAGAGCTCGGGAAGAGAAACCTGGGTCTCTCAAACCTCTCCGGTGGCTGCGTTTCAAACCGCGGCGCATCGCTTCACCGCTGCACCTCTGCGCCAGCAATGGCATCAGAACTCCTCGCGATCCATGAATGGGATTGAAAAGGTTGTGACGTCATCAACACCACGTGACCACCATTGGATCAACCATAAGGCACCGGCAAATTTGAAAATCTGAAGACCACCAAAATTTGGAAGATTGCCCAGCCCAAAAATTCCAAAGAACACAGAATTTTGGAAATAGGCTCATCCCAAAAAATGAATCAAGGTGGATTAGTGGGTCATATTAGTATAATCCCATATCATAACCGAATAGAAGGTACTCGATCATTCTAGAGCATATAATGGCAGTGGAACCGGTTCCAACCGCTGTTTTGGAACCGTCGTAGTAGGCACCACGTCAGGCGACCTAAACGCTATCGCGTTTTCTTTTAAGCATGTTACTAAGAGTGCCCCCAAGTTTATTTTTTTTTGTTATTTTTCAGGCATGCAACGATTTCGCAACATCTGCTACTGAATACAGTCGCTCAGTGCGTAACAAGAATGCATGCCTAACTGTTAAGGGTTCCTGCTGAAGGCAGAACATAAAGTGTGGTTGCTAAACGACGTTGCACTCTAGTCTAATCCGAACTTTCTCAAAAGCACCGCGTGTTTTAATAGCGGATTCTAAAACGAAGGGAATCCGTTATTTGCGCTGAAGACCACAGTCATTATATCTCACAGCTTAATTTTTTATCAATGGGGCCAATACAAAAGGCACTGCACTTCGCTGAAACATCATCAGTGGTGCCCGGCAACTCTCCTGGTTGCTCTGTATTTTTTCAGCTACAGTTCAGTTTAAGCTCGAAGAACAGGGAAGAACACTAGTGACCTAAAACAAGCGTGGGGTCATGGGGAAAACATGACGTGTAAAGGCAGACGAAGTAAGCCAAAAGCTCGTTTCCAATTAACGAAGCTACTGAAGGTGCCACAAAAGATACTTGCCATCGCTTCACGTATGATATATATAGCGTTCACATTCTTCTATGAAGACATGGGGCTAGAGGTCGGACAATAACAAAATGTCATGTGCTCTTGGAAAAGAGATTATTCCAAACATTCATTTGAATGTAACATCTTACAGTCGCATCCGTCAATACAAAAAGTTATTCCGAGAGCAAAACTTATTTCGGAGGCAACACTGAGCGAATTAAGGCGTGACCGAGGTTTTTCGGCCAGTATACTAAATGTTATAACTTTCCTAACACACACCAGAGCCTTCAACAAGCTCACTAACAAACACTTGATAAACGGCTCGATGACTAACCCCTGCCGATAGCCCCATTACTAATGCGGCGGCGAGAAGATATAATCACCACGCCATGACACAGAGCTGCAGAGAGCTGCGCGCCTTCAAGACGTTCAGCACCGCTAAGCAGTGCGTGGCGTCACCTCCATGCGTCAAGGTAGTGGGGAGGTTAACGTAGGCCAGCTCGGGTTACACATGCCGCTAATGAATCGCGCTAATGGGAACGCGAGATTGCGCTAACGCCAAGCGTCTTCTGATAGCCGCGGCTCGGTCGTCGTCGGAGTGTCCTAAATAGAAGCAAAATAAGCGACAAGAAGACGCTCGCCCGCAACACCACGGGGAATAACACGAGCCCCGTGAACCTCCTCCGCGCAGCTCTCTGGAGAGACGTTTCTCGCTAAAGTTCTCTAATAGGGCGAACGCGGCGGGTTGCCTCCCCCCCCCCCCCCCCCCCCAACAGTGCGCCAAACAAGTGGGCTCGTTTTGAAGCCCTGCTTGCTGCGGCTATGTAATTTAGTGCCCCTATATATAGTCGGAAAAGATGAAGGTGCCGCTTCTGTATAGCTCCCTTCTGGAGAGGGACGTTGGGGAGTCTGCGGTGTATAGGCATCTTGTTTCTCCTCGAAGAGTTTTTCCGCGCAAACTAGGGCTGCGGTGGAGGGAGACATGTTAGCGGCGGAGAAGAAATATACATAAAAGGTTAGCGCTAACCTGCGTGGCAGCCCACATAGCGGCGCGGCTCCCCGTGGAATGCCGCGCGCGCCCGCTCTTTAGCCTGGGTGCTAGTTTCCGGTCGTTTCTGGTGGCCCAGTTCGGCATGTTTAACGTTGCGAGGCGAAGTACGCGGGTTGAGTTCGAGCACCTAACGAGTGGGTGTCGGCATCTTGCGTGATGGGCTGTTTCTAGTTAATGGGCGAGAACGAATGAGGCCAACGAGTTGTAATGTGCTCTGCGTACACATGCATGTCCATACACGTAAGAAAAAAAAAATAGATGAAAGTTGTTTTCTTTCTATGTGCGAAACACTTCTCAGATCGATAGACGACGAAGCGCAAGGCAGCTTCTTGGTGCTCTTCTGGTTGATGTTCGATGTTTATTAGCTGCGTATCGACACGACCAAGAAACTCCGGCCTGCTCAGATTAGCCACTGCATGTGCTCGTAGCATTTAGTACAGTCTACCCTGCCTCGGCTATGCGAGTGGATTCCGCGAGAGAGACATTTTACGCCAGAGGAATAAAAACGATCCCGTGCAAGCTTACGCATCATATTCTGAGCCCTTCACTCAATCATGTTCAATATTACTACCTTCTAATTATTACCTTGTTTTTAACATAACTCCCTTCCTTCTTTCTCTTAAAAAAAAGGAATCGCAGAAGCACACAGGGTATTACCAAGACGCAAGAATGAAGAATATCTAGCGTGCCTCGGGGTCTTGATACTGTCTCATATGTCCACGATCCCAAGATACTTTGTACACCTGTATATTCGGCCAGTCATTTATGTGCGGCTGCATAGGCTTCGAGAGTGTCTATCCTTGACGCCGCAATCGCTTGCATTCACGATCACATCCACGACAACGTGCGTCTACTGTGAACGCACTGGCTTTGGTCGGACAGTCTGTCCGAATGTTCGTATTGCTCTGATAGGGACGTCGGCACAATTGTGTTTTTGAACGACTCCTAGAGGATAGAGAGAGAGAACGCCTTCGTGTGAAGTGCTAAAAGACACAAAAAACACGCTGCTATAGAACGCTGGGAAATAACTGTGGGAGACATGCTGTCATGAGGCGATCGAAGCCCTTCCCGCATTCGTGATCGTCGCGTTGTGAACGTGTGACGTCATATTTACCGCGAACAACACTATTCCGGTTCTCCTGTTCGTATACGTTCAGCGCCTTAAAAAAAGACACCACTCCACGTATCACTATAAACCGCACAAATAAACAAGATAACCCACAGCAAGTCTTAATTGCTTGCTCTTGAAAGGAAACATCCATTATCTGCCGAGCCTCTGCTTCACGCGATTGTGTTGTGATTTCTGCCTCGGTGAAAGCCAGATCAGACTCTTCCTCCACGGAACAGCCGCATTAGCGCTCACAGAATATCTTGCTCGAACCGCGGGATAAACAAGACAGAGCGCCCTTGCGCGAAGCTCTCTGCGCGGTAATGTTTCGGCTAATATTATGTCGAGCTCGCAACCCAGATAGCCGCTCTAATTGTAAATGGGCCGCAGAGGACGCACCATGTTTATCGCGCAGGCCTTCCCTCCTTTCGCGTCCAGAGGCAGGGGCTTTTAATTTGGTCGTAACCTCGACGCCAGGCGGCGCCGCTTTCTCACCTCAGTCGAGTGATGAGTGAAGCGGCGAAGTGGAGAGTACGAGGTAGGATGTGGATAAGCGAGAAGAGGGGAAAGAGGCTGCGGCTAGCTGTTTAGCTGCGAGCATAGCATAGCTGTCTAGTGTTATAGTAGAGGGGGAAATCACAGCGCAAATGAGAGCATTACGTGGAAGGAATTCTCGCCGCATTTAACTACGGGATAGAGGACGCTGTTGGCGCAACGCGCAGATTGTCGGTTTCGTCCAGAAGCGCTGGCTGGTTTCAACCGTTTTTTTTTTCTTTCTGTATCTGGCGCGCCCTGTATGAGCCGCTTAAAATAGTAGTAGCGTAGTGTGTGCGGCGATTTGAAAGCAGCGCGCGTGCACATGTTGCAAGGTGTGCGCTCACTTACCGCAGCACCACGGCAACAACTTCTTTTACCTTGCGTGCGGCCGCGTTGTATAGGAACGGCGCCTCGAGCGCACCCTCTACTCCTTCTTGCCCCCCCCCACCCCCTTCCTCCTTCCTCTCTGCCGCGCGATTTGGCGCCGTTTTTATGGCTTCCCGGCGCTTCGGTCTTTTGGAGACGCAACGCAGCTGGCTGGCTCCTGCAACGAGCTGATCTATCGGAAAAATTTCGAGATGCGGCACCCAGGAGGCAAAGTAAAAAAATGGCCGTTGCAACAAGCGCTCCGACGCGCAACGGCGCCGTAACTTTTATCTTTTCTTCTTTTTTTCGCTTTGCCGGTGAGCGACCTCGAGATGCTAGGGTATGCCCGAGAACTTCCGTGCACTGCAGCGAATAGTGCAGCCCGCATTTCCGCTAAGGTATGAAGGAATCGGAGACGCACGGTAACCGAGTTGTATCTTTCCACACGGCTTTCTCTTAAGACGCAGGAAAGTTGTCTTTGCCTCCGGTGTGCGGAATCTGCGGTACTGTTACGTCAGCGCGAAAAGCACTTGAGTTTGCTTGACCATTTTGACTGGAGCGCAACTACGAGAATGTAGAGACTTGGGAGCAGTATAAACTATAGTTATAAAAAACAAAAACAGAAAAAACGGACTGCTTGCATGCGTCTAGTTTATATTAAAAGACGGTTCACTCTTAATAGCGTTAGCCACAGAATTACTCTGTCCTTCGTGGAACAAATGAGAACGCGGATAAAGGTACAGCGCTAGACGACCCGGGTTTTCGGTCCTGCCTTGTATCGTTGCTTTGCGTACTTTGTCGTTTACACTTTGCATTCAGCACGGAACCCATCGCCGAAGATTGAAGATTAAAAAAAAAAACAAGTCTCTTGTAGAGCCACATTGGGTATTATAGTACATTAAATCTTCGTTTAGTTTGGAAATGGCGCAACAAAAATGTATTTCCTCTTTGTATTTTTGTTTTTCAGTTCGATAAAACATAGCTGACCTGCTGAATTCAATACTGGTGTCTGCAATCTCTGATAGCTCTACCTCTAAGGACTTGACCATAGCATCGCCCGAAGGGCGCTTTAATATATAGCAACTACGACCGGCTGCTTGAAAAAGGACCGGGAAAGCAACCAAGTGAAACAGCATGCCCCTTGATTCGAGCGCTGGCCGTTTTCAGACTCCGCAATCCTGTGCACAACTTTCTCAAATGCTAGCCAGGGTTGCGATTGGTCCGGCATGCGCTGCGAGGGAGAAAAGGAGGGAGGCAGTGAGGGAGAGAGGGAAACGATACGGGCTCATAGGTCTCCGTGCGGCTGGCGCCGCCAGAGCTCGGATGGAAGAGGCCCAGGGCGGCGTTTATTTTCACGTGGTGCTGTGCTGCCGACCCGCTGGCTGCATCCGACGTTTTCGGGCAGCGGCTGCGAAAGCGCTCGGCTCGGATGGAGAACACGTGCTCTCTGATGCATGCGACAGCTCACGCTGGGGGGCCCCGTTTCTGAGAGAAAGGGGACTGCTCCGGACTGAAGCCGCCGACCCGACGCAAGGGGGCGCCGAACTGTTATAAAGGCGCGCTTCGAGGCCACTCCTGTAGGGGAGAACGCTCCAGGAACGAACGATTGAGCAATCAGGCGACGTTTCACCCTGTTCGTTACTGCTGTTCGTGTTTGCTCGCAGTTCACGCATTTCCGAAGCGTGTTTCGTGCTTTGGGGCTGTTAGCTGCAGCGGGAATGAGAGTGTAGTTTATAGAATACTATGTACGCGTGTCTTTTGCTTTATTTCGGGGACGTTGAGGTCAAAAAACAAGAACTCAGTAAATGCTCGGCAGATTGTTAGAACGCGTTAGCAGCCAAACGTTACTTATATACCAGGTTGACACACTACAGTTCGTTATAGCGGAGGTGTGGTATACATAGTTTCGTTACATTCGAAGTGGCAAGCATAGCTTCGGGTAGATCAGAGGCTAACACAGCGAAGTTCGTTGTATTCGAGGTTAACGCATGAAGGGGTCTTTATATCCGAGGTAGCTAACTAAGGTTCATTGTATCCCAGGCAGTAGACTATATTCGTGTAGATAATACACTTAGTTCGTATGTGAACTATGCTAAGTTTGTTCCTAGTCTGATGCGCAGGTCGCCACCTGCCCACCGTGGCAGGTAGGCTACTGGCTACTGAGAGACGGCGGTCGCCATTCCTGCTTGCACTGACCCCTGCAATTAACGTATTAATAAATAACATACTAGTTGTTTGGGCGACTAGAATTCTTAACGGTTATGCGCTTTCTCGCGGTTCCTATCTGCTGTTCTGTCCGCGTGGCAGCCGAACAGGGAACAGGAAGCGCATCGCGAGCTGTTCTCTACCCGCACCTCTATGGAATCAGCACACATGTTAAATTCACTTGAGTTTCAGCGACTTAACTGTATAAATTACAGTAATACGGTGATAACTGCGCTGATAAAGGAGGGGGCAGTCAGATATTTATGAGATAACTTGCGTTGCACTAACCCGGCGGCCTGGCTTCGTTTGTTTAATTCGTCGTTTTAACAAACGGAGCTGACTTTACCCCGTTCCCCTGCCGTATAGATTTCACATGACTTATAAAAACTTGTATTCACTCTTTTTGTTCAAAACGGGGCATTTTTTGAAACACGGCAGTCCTCGTCTTGTGCGATGAAATTTGATTAGCTTAAAATAATAATTTAGAGCATTTTAGCACCAACGTTTTGTCGTCTGTTTTCCACGAACCTGAACACAGTTCTCCTTGGGGAGGAGTACGTATAGGTCCTAGTTTTCAATCAATTAAAAAAAAATTGGCGGTGGTTTAGCTCTGGTTAAACCTGGAGTGACGCGATATATAGCTACAGCTGGCCGAGTGGAACTTGGTCACGTGACCAACCATGTGACGAACCACGTGATAAGCCACGGCGCCGCGCCGCCGGCAGCTGATCCGCACCACGTCACCAACCACGTGACAATGTGGCGGCGCAGCCACAGGGTTGGGGCGCAGTCACAGGGTGGCGCGCAGCCACAGGCTGGTGGAGCCGCCACGCTGAAGGCTCGAAATGCGACCGTAATGTAGCTATCGCTACAAAACTGCTCTCCCTCTCCGTGGAATAAGGAGGTTGGAGCTTTCTTTAAGGCCGAGTATATCCGAATTCTTCCGAATTTATTTCGTGCATGTACGCTGAGTCTTGACGAGCGCCAGACACTTGTCTCGTATACGGGTTGTGCACTGATTGTTCGCTTTCATGCTACCGAATTTTGCTATATGAAGACAGCTTTATGGCGTCGGACTTCATACACCCAGTGTCAGTACGCGGAACAGCCACGCTGATGCTTCCGTCACTGTGTAGAAAACTAAGCCGCCGGAGAAGGAGGAGGAGGAGGAGGAGGAGGAGGAGGAGGAGGAGGAGGAGGAAGAAGAAGAAGAAGAAAGGCGGGGAGGTTTATCGGGAGAAAAAAACCGGTTTGCTACCCTACACTGCGCGAAAGGGGTGAAGAGATACAAAAGGTGAAGGAGAAAAGAAAGTTAGAAAATTGAAGTCAGTAGCCAAAAAGCATGCGGCAAAATCAAAGCCTGTCGTGCAGGGCCGACGCGCTCAAAAAACAGCCATGCTTGGCAGACCTTCACCGCCAACGGGTGCCGCATCCACTGTCCGATAATCTTCGCCTCCGCCAGCGGCCGTGGATCAAGACGCTCCAGCTACGGCACAGAGACTGCCTTTCGGCACTGTATGCCCAAAGACATGCACAATGCTTGCGTTCCGTGTCAGATTTGAACGTAGTCCTATTTCCGTCCATAGCTCGCGCCTCCACTCGCCGAAAAGCCGATAAAAGGCACCTAGCTGACACCCACGTAACCGCCAAGAAGCGTTCGCTGGTTCAGATAACAAGCTGGGTATGATTTCATAAAACAAATCAAGCCGTCAAAACTTTGATTGAAAGAACGTCGTCTTTGATTCTTAGATCAAACACGGAAGGCGCGAGAGTAAGCAAAATAAAGCCCCCAGCACAGAGTGAAGGCGCGAAAAATGTACGGAAACACGACTATGTTCCAATCTGCGTTTTTTTTTTATTGTGTCCGGTTTGGTACGCGGCGGTCGTCATTGTTCAGCATAACCAAAACGAACACGAACGGCCCAGCGCACTCGTCATGCGTGTGCTAGGTAGGGGCGTCTGCATATCTTCCGTCGCGCTAAATGAGGCCCGATCGATCCAAGACGACGAAGAAATTCGAAAACATCGCGAGACGGAGTAAAAAGTATCCGCGGGGAGCTTCATTGACTGGGTCGCCAAGACCTCCGTCTTCGTAGCAGCATAAAAAATGAATTCCTTCTCCGCTCTGCTTCTCGTTTTTTGTCGTTTATGTTCCTCGACTTTAGCGTCCGCTTTGATTTGGGTCGTTAGAAATGTCCACCGGCGAAACTTCGTTAACGCGAATCGTCTGGGAACACCGGGCGTTTACTACCAACGGTTAACGCTTGCACTTTGTTCGATGAATTAGACCTTTATTATTTTTTTTGCTCTCGTTCGCTGTTCTTTTCACGGCTGTCCGTAAAAACCGAGAAGCTGCTATATCCGCCCGCGGTGATTCAGAGCTCAAGGCAGTTCCGCAGCTAAACTCAAGGCTCCCGCTCTGTCTTTCTTCATGTCGCTTTAACTCCTTCAGGTTTTAACATGCCGTTTTAACTCATTTAAATCATTTAGGCCACTTATCACTAAGTGTGTCATCGAACAAGCATCAGCATCATGATTTTTGCCTTTTTTTTGTCTTTTGCGTGTACGTTTACGGTGTTTGTTTTTTTCACCCACCCCCTCTATAACAGCCTGCGGGCCCTGAGGGTATTGTAATAAATAATAAATAAATAAACAATAAACTTCGGTGAGTGCGTGTGCGGCTGCCGCTGGAATAACTGTCAGCATCGCGTATGTGTAGGAGGGATCCCGATTGTCGGTTTGCTGATTAAGTGGCTGGTTAAATAGTTTGTTTAGTCGTCATAGATATTCATGATATGGAAGCATTCGCAATGTAATTTCCTTCGAAAGCCGCTGTATGGCCCGAGTCATATCGATAACGCGCTTCAAACCTTTTACATAGGTGAAATACGGTGATTCGCGATGCATTAATCTTTGCGCTGTATTCAGTACTGACTACAGTATGAATTAATGAAATTTAGGGCGCATCACAGGGGTTCTCCGATATCCGAGCAGACCAGTAGAAGTGGTTAGAAAGCCCTTCAACACGGAAAAAAAGGAAACTACTTAGGCGCCAGCTGTTTGAATATTGCGCACAATTCACGCCAATTCTTCCTTTATTGTTATTAAGAGCTCTGAAATTTGGCCTGTGCATCATTTCTAGGTGAAACTTCAGAGCTCTCTGAAACTGCCTCTGTGAATGAAATCGTACTGGGAAGGTAGCTGCGCTGGTGCAGTCATTGTAAACATAAAAAGAGAAAACTGCTTTATAATGCTTTCTTCCGTGTATGTACATCGGCGACTGACTGCTAATGACATTGAAAGGAAGACAACACTGGTGCCGGGAGACCACAAAACAAGAAAACATTGAACCCCCTTACCGTTTGCCTTTCGGCCATGCAATCGAGAAATCTTATTCTTGTTTATTGAGGTGATGACTGAGGCCACGCAACACAATCGATACGACTCTGTCTTTGCAGTAATGTCGGCCTTGTCGGCTGATAATGGCATCGCAAGGTCTGTTGTGTTGTGGTTGATGGCTATGGCTATTGTGCCGATACGTAAAAACACTCTCTACAATACTAACTGTGTAGGCAAACTCTTTTCACGAAGCAGATGCAAAAAATTAATTGCATAAACAAGATAACGTTTCGAACGGCTAGGAGTCTAAACATACTCTGCCTATCACGCGAGAGTTTTTGAAGAAAAAAATGGCACACGTAAAGTTGGAAGCGGCATGCGTGAACGAAGACATTTCTGGACCAATGGTATTTGCGCAGCTTCCAGTACCAACCTTGCACGCTTTCCAGCGTCTGTTGGATCAATAAATTCTCACATTAGCATAGGCAATGCTGGTGAGTCACGTACAAACCGCTGTAATATGCACGCATATAGAAGTGGCCAGGAAAGGGGCTGTTTCTTAGGCGAAGTAATAACAAGGTTAGACATCGGAGCCCTCGGAGTGCTGAAATTCAATCACCCCAAAACCTGACTTGACGCAAGACAGCCAGAGTTAAGATAGGAAGTGCAAATTGGATCGCTGCAGAAATTGACATACGTACCGACAGAGGCTTCATTTAAATTCGGGATGATCAGATGTGGGACAGCCTGACATGCGAGTCTCGAATTTGAATTCGAAGAACAAAAGCTGATGACCTTTACGACAAGACGGCAGCAATGAAGCCTTGGTTATTGCGCTGGAAGCCGCCGCGGTGGGTCAGTGGTTAAGGTGATCGGCTTCTGACCCGAAAGGCGCGGGTTCGCGGTGGTCGCATTTCGATGGAGGCGGAATGCTAGAGGCCCGTGTACTGTGCCACGTCAGTGCACGCCAAAGAACCCCAGGTGGTCGAAATTTTCCGCAGCCCTCCACTACAGTGTCCCTCATAGCCTGAGTCGCTTTGGGAAGTTAAACCCTATAAATCAATCAATCAATCAATCAATCAATCAATCAAGCCTGAGCAACTGCCGCCAGCTCTTCAAGTGCCCAATGCCTGATGAATCAGAACTCTTATTTTCGGCTTGGTTTATGGGACTTAGCTTGCAAAAATGACTCAGGCTATGAAGGAGGCCTTAGTGGAGGGCTCCAGATAATTTCGACCAGCTGGGGTTCTTTAACGTGAATTGACGTCGCACACTACCCGGGCTCTAGCATTTCAACTCTATCGAAATGCGACCCCCGCAGCTGGAATTTCTGGGGACTCAGCCCCACGCTTCTTCTTGTGGTTTGCTTTCCCGCGGTGCACCCTCCCACGGCTTCGCCTCAGGAGGGGCGCGCCAGGTGACTTTCCCTGGTTGGTTACCTTAGAATTGTTCATAACCTGCCAAGTAGATACTCAACTAAAAACCTATTTTCCAGGCACAAGATTATTAACGTTTTCAACCTCTATGCTAATAAACTATTGCTCACCTATAAAATAGAACAAAGAAGATGCATAACAAATATATCTGACTTGGCCACGATTCAGTTATATCAGTGCACGTACCCACGCCGTCGCAAACCACACTGTGTAGTACCTGTAGTGAGAACAAACTATGGATGCCAAATGGTAACGTTCCAACTTCACTCACTCCTGAGTATATTATTTGCTGCAAATATTGACGTAGGAAACATTAGTTGCTCTGACCTCCTCGGCTACTTTATTTCTGAAGACACATTTGCCTAGTATTTATACTTTAAACATTTTTTTTTCATCTATTGGTTGCTCTTGTTATAGTCTTTATAACAGCGGGGTTTTTTCGTTTTTTTGTTGCTTTTATCCGTATTGCTTCAACCCGTATTTATTTTCTACACGCACTGGTGATTGTGTATTTGTCGGTTCAAAGAAGTGCCGTCGCATGCCACTGCCCACTTGCTGTACAGGGGGTGGGGACCTTGTCAAGCGATAAGCGCTTTTATTCCCATCCCCTCCGGCACTGTATGGTGATGGAAATAAATTATTATTATTATTACTACTACTACTACTACTACTATTATTATTATTATTATTATTATTATTATTATTATTATTATTATTATTATTATTATTATTATTATTATTATTATTATTATTATTATTATTATTATAACAGGGGAGGGCTCCACGGACGGCACGATGCTGCCCGCGCGGGAGAGCGCACCCTCTTCGGCTGGGATCATCGGCGAGAGCGCACGTGTCGCTCGCGGCTCCGCACTTGGCCAGCGCATTTTCTCAGCTTCATTTCACGGTCAATAGTTTATAACCGCGCATATTTGCGACAACCGCAAAAAATGTGTGCATAAAAAAGGGTTTCAAAAATGGAATATAAATACGATGGAGGGAATTACGCAGTGATATCCAGTCAATATTCAAATTCACATCAATGATGTCTTCTTATTAGCTCCTGACATTGTGTACGGACAGTGTAATTATTGCCGGGAAGCGTCGGTTTCGATCTCTTGGATCTTTACATCTTTACATTTGCGCTTTGTTTATCGCCGGCGGCACAGCCTATCAGTGTTTGCTAGGCAAGAATCGGCCAGAGCGTTGTAAGAGCGCTCTAGAAAAATCCTTATTACGCGCGTAAGCTTCCACGTTGCTCGAGAAGACTATCGTCCTTACATGGCCCCTTATCTTGAATGTTCGTGTTGTCTTCAAATTGAGCGTGGCTGAAATAGGCGGCGTTTATATCATTCATCGACCGTCGAGCGCACTTGCTGTTATCGCCATCGCTGAGTCCATCCTCTCCCCTACAAGTGGAGACGGAGATTTCCCCTGTCCGCATTGCCACCTGCCACACATGGCAGGTGGTAGGTGTGCACAACAATGCGCCACTGGGCGCCAGTCACTTTTTCTCCGCGGTGGGGCTTCTAATGCTAACGCGCTAAAGCTATGACACAAAGAACAAGGAAAATGGGTATCTCATAACGCCTCTGCTATCAGTTAGCAGTTCAGTTAATGATTCGTCGCCAAAGGTTACTCGCGAAGAGCAACCTGGGTCATGAAGTTGTTAAGAGGTTTTTTTTCTGTTTTCGTAAACACCGACAGAGCATAGTTTTTTTAACCAAAACACACGCAGGCACGCGTACGCGCGCAATATGTACCCAACATGCACCGCTCGTGTTCAGCGTAGTAGACTACTTTGCGCAAAATGCCGAGCTTTGGCGCACAATCTCGCCACGGGCGCACAGTTTTTCCACGTCCCCTTCTCTATAGCTGCCAGACGTGTCGCTGGATACAATGTCTCGCACGTAGTATACAGACCACCACGCTTTAATTTCCCCCGGGATTGCAAAACGAGCCGAGGTAGTATTGTCGTCGTACCTAAGAACGAAGCGAGCCACGCATGCATTGGTGCTGCAATAGCTCAGACTCCTGCTTTGCTGGCTTGTCGCCAGCGTCTAACCAGACAGCAGGACGGCTTGGGAACAATCCTCGGCACTGCGAGATCACGCGTCGCGAAACATGGCGTGCTGCCTTCCTAACGAAACTTTGTTCAAATACCGCAAGCGCACCTAGAGGCCGCGAGTCATTTATTGGAAAAACACACACCGGCAAAAGTGGCAACCCTTTGCGTACACGGCCGGCACTGAAAGTATACGTTATGGAAATACTAGTACGGAGCAGAGGTAGTGAAAGGAACGCTTTGCGAAGAACTGTTAGTGGCATGTAGCTCAGTAAAGCAGCGCGTACACACTTCGTGGAATAGGATCGCACAACGTTTACTAATTACTGCCTCCCACAAGGCATGCTGTTTAGTCTCTTGAGTCGTTTTTTCAAGATAAGCTTGCAGATAATTGAGGGAAGCCATGCAAGGTGAGGGTTAGAGCGGAAATAACATTCGCTGCGCACGACTTGTCTGCGTCGAACGTCCAGTCACAATACTGGTTTCTTCAGAGTGCACATGTAATGTGGCTTTATGGGGTTTATGGCTTTATGAGGTTTAACATCCCAAAGCGACGCAGGCTATGAGGGACAACCATAGTGGAGAGCTCCGGCTAATTTCGATCACCTGGGGTTCTTTTCCGTATACACTGACATCGCACAGTACACGGGCATCTAGCATTTCGCCTCCATCGAAATGCGACCGCCGCGGCCGGAATCGAACCCGCGTCTTTCGGGTCAGCAGCCAAGCACTATAGCCACTGAGCCACCACGTTGTGCCCATGTATTGCAAATATCTTTTAAAAACTTCGGCATTCGCATTGCATCTTATTTAACGTACGAGCTTCACACGGATTCCATACCTAACAATGCTAACAGAATATGAAATGAACAAACGAGAGGGAAGCCTCAGTGATTTTGCCTGGAGCAATCTCCCTTGTTTACTTTGTGCTTGCAAGAAACCAATATACCTGTCCTCTCTCTACCACGTAAACAGAATGCTGCATTTGTTCGCGCCGGAAGTTTTTTCGCATTCCCTTCTACTAAATTCAATCCTTTTAAAGCACTAAGTCGTCCTACACTTTTTTAAGCCATGGTGGCTTAACGCTCTATTCATGATTCAAAGATAACTTCGCTTGAACTTCTTCAAAATACCTACTGGGTTTATAGTTTACATCAGCGAGAAGAAAGTACAATCGCGAGGAAAGGTAGCTTGAGTGTTCTATATCTGGCATCTCAATGGAAAGTTTATAGCATAACTTTATTCCGTAAGTTATGTTATCATTTCATAATACACAATCAGTTCATTCAAAAACACGCTGCATATCGCGTCCCATCGATAATCATAGCAGATGTGGCCTTCCAGCATGTAAAATGTCTGTTATCTGCAATCATTTTAGCTTCATACATCGAAATAAAGGAACCGCATATCTGTTGGGTTCCATCCATTTCCGAAAACTCCGATACTTTAGCTAGCATTACCGAAACAAACGATCCTGCATGCACCGATAGCTTTTTGCGTAAAGGCATTCTATGAAATTTCGGATAACACTGTATAAACATTGCGTGAGTGCACACCTTGAAAGGTTTCTGCGGGCCGAATATGGTAAACGTGGCAGGGACTAACTCGGTGTGTGCCTGGTTTTGCCGCATCTGGCAGAGCGAAAAGCTTCCTTTACTGGGGAATCGCCAGAATTTTCCTTCAACTCCGGGCTATTTGAGCAGCGTGAAAAGAAGCGTCAACAGTACTTGCAAACTCGACGGTATCGTTTTATTTGCGGGCTTTGCGATGGAACGCCAGCGTGCTGGATATTTGTAAACAGCATTTGCGCCTCGAATATTTTACTTCAACAAAATCTACACATCTTTTCTTCAGCTGGGACCAGTAAGACTCCAACTCTAGCAAACAAAGCCGAGAAATTGAGTCGCCATGGCGTAGCGGTATATACTGCCAGCATCACCCCTTCCCTTTTTTTTCTTTTTTTTAACTTTGATGCTTCGAGCCTTGCTTCCCTATACAGTCCCACTGGAAGGCTGACAGAAAACCCCTTTCTCTTCACATTCTCTCTGTGATTGCAAGCACTCCAGAGTTCCGCGTCCGGGTACGAAGTCGGCGTCATGCCATTTGCCCATCCTCCGAGAACCGACTCGGTGCGCTCGAAAGAACAAATAAAAAATGGGCATCGCGGACAGGAAGTCGTAGATACTTTCCCCGCTCCACTGTCTCTTCGGCCTTGCCAATAAACAGAGAGGCACACTGAAATGGAAACCACTCGCCCGCACGCGTTCCAGCGGCTCCCGACGAAAGACGTTTCCCTGAGGTACACAAAAAGTGCAATGCCCTCCGCTTTTGGACAGGAAAGTTTCCGACCGGACGAACGACGGGTCTTGGCCGTTTGCTGCGTCTGCGCGAATATTTCTCTCTCTCTCTAAAAAAAGAGCGAAGTTAGCCAGAACGTCCTCTTCACTATCATAACCACCACAAAGGCTTGAATATATCCAACTCGTGGCACACAACAGTATCCCGCTGAAGCCAAACAGAAATTACACTGCTTCCAGACTTGCCCTCGGTTATTCGTTGCGTTAAGCGAGGCTACGAGTAAATGATATCACGGGGTTCTTTAAAGGCTGAGCCGCTCTCTCAGCATTTCATATAAACACCTGAAGGACTAAATTTCGCTTTTAGACATTAAAGCTTCTTGTTTCATCGCTTCGCAGAAATGTCTGAAGTGACCAAATAACAATATTCTTTAATAAAACGGTTTTCTCCCTCTCTATTCTGCAAGGCCAGTTTTTTTATGGCTCAAATATTAACTGAATACTCTTTTTTAAGCTACGTGTCCTGCTTTTCTAATTCCGATAAGAGCAAAAAAAAATATCACGTTAGCTCCGGCTATTCACTTTCCAGGAACTGTCTTGAGCGCCATGACAAAACCCCATTCCTAGCCACGTCACTCAACGCATAAACACTACCATTATTATATTTTACGGAAGGCGTATTCTAATGAGTGCGAAATTTTTCGCGCAAGCTCCCAAACAGTTTTGAGCTGGAACTCATTGGCAGGTCCTCAATACACGAAGACTGGGCCCAGCACGTACAGGGTCTAAAATAGCACAGAGCTGACTAGGAGATTTCGCGCCCCAATGTGTTTGTTGGCAGCGGTTGTGCAACAAAAACAAGGCGATGATGGCGTTCGATCTAAAAATGGGCGCAGCACAACAGATCCTTGAGACCCCCCACGGATCCCCTATTATTGGCCGTAACTGCGCACAATCCATCAGAGTGCCCCTGTGAACGTCAGTCGGGTAATACATTTTGATGACCTCATGAAGCAAGCCACTGACGAGCCTGTGGAAAAGCTTGAGTCCTCTATAATTAGGGGTTGGACTTTTCGGAAGAACAAAACGATAAAAGTACGCCAAATTCACTTTTTGAAATTCGGTTTTAACCGAAAAACGTCAGTACTTTTGGCTTCCAAGGCATAGCTAGCTGGCAGCTGAATGCGAGATACACTCACTTAAAGTTAAAAATTAACTAAGTACGGAAGCCAGGGGCATGATGCGACGTTTGCACTGTAGGATAAGCACCGCAGTTGTGCGATTTGAGGTATTGCTCCGCTAGCTTACATTCCTCTTCAGAGGCGTGTAAGCTATAGCGGTATGTAAGCATCATCTCCTAGCTGCTTTCTAGCTAAGCTGTGTTTCTTCACTATCATCCCCTGATTAGAGCAGTTAGTTGGTTAATTTTGTTAATCAAATGCATGTAGTACATGGACACAAAACTTCGATTGGGCGTCACGTAAAAGTTTGTGGCTATTGCGACGACTCTGCGCCAGTTTCATCGCTCAAAGCAGCGTGACAACGCAATGACAACATGTCAGCCTAGTTTATAGAAGTAAACTTCCACTGCCGTTTTGTGTTTATTTAATTTGAGTGACTCTTTTAATGAGGGTAGCAATTTTTTTTAATGCGCAGCTTCAAGTCGTATAGTTTGCAAGTTAATTACTGGTAAATAAATTCTTCAGGACGAAAACATACCGAAATAGACTTTAAACGACCTTTTATCCCACAGAATTGCTACATTGTCACCGAAAAAAGACAGTATTTCATTCGTCGAAAATAATATTCGCCGAAAAAAAAAAACGAAAGTAGCGTCCTGAAATAAAATCCAAATAAAGACCGCCGAATTTCCAAAAAATACAAACCGAGAAGTCCAACTCCTACCTGTAATTCAGCCCTGCCTAAATAAGCTAAAAAATATGGAATCTAGAAGGCTACTGTTTTTGTGTATTGCACAGAACCTTTGTTGGTTTTCTGCTTGTTTGCGACTCTGCCCTTTACAAATAGATTTCTCGAAAACAGCGCAAAAGAAAAAGACGCATGGTTGTAGCACATGGCCTAAAAAGTGTTACAACAAGTCGACTGCATCAGCACTAAGCCAGTTTATGTCTGGTGGATTTTGTTGCATCAGATAACAAAGAACAGTTCTTGAGTTGCGAACGTAAGAACGATAAATAACCCTCAATGATAGCAAGCTACCGTTGCCACAGTCTCGGAACTTCCTACTGCCAAGTCGATCTCCGTATGAGAGCTTTATGTAGCGTTATTCCAGCCTTAGCAGAAAAAAAAAAGTCTCAAGGTAGAGACCTTTTAACCTTTAAACGCTAGCGCACAACTTTTCAAGGTGAAGCCTTCTAAAAGACGGAAAACTTTCTTCTTCGCCTTTGACGCCTGTACTGGAAGAACTTGAAGAGCCTGTTATTCTTTTACAAAAACAGAATACTTGGCAAACCAACAAAACACCATATTTTGTCCACATTTACTACATACAAACTACTAGATGCCGAAAAGTGCAATACGGAACCAAAGCCAGCTTCTTGGCCGCCTGACTTGTCGGCTTGACTTCACATCAATACATGCCGCGACGCACCTCGAACGATCTTCCTCTCGCACCTGTCGGTATATCGACCTAGCATGTGCCACCTTTTCTTCCTTCCGCAGGTCGGTTTAGAAAAACTTGAGTCTTAGTTATAGATCGTTCCGCTAACGATGAGGGGCACGCGTACAACCAAGTATCGGCTTGTTCCAAGCGACGGGGACGGCTTCTCCTTTTTAAGGCTGCTGGGTATGCACACGGCTTCAAAGAAACTCTGTGTGCTGCATCCTTGCCCCGCATGAAGTCTTCGAAGTTGAGAAAATTAACGGCATTTCAATTCTTGATTCTTAAGAAGACACGAAGCCAGCCCCTGTGAAAAGCAGCTTGACGTCACCGTCCTGAAGCCAAAATCTCGGACATTCTCGAGAGTGTCCCTTTGCTGATTCTAGTCGTACGCAATAACGTTGCAGATCCGGAAGGCAAATTTATAGACCTGCGTACCACGAAGCCATACGAAACACACATACACAGACGGCAATAAGAAAAGGCAGTGGCCACACGGGTTATTCATATAAAAATTAAAGCTAAGCAGCAACAAAGCCTGATGTAAAAACAAAACATTGCTGACGAAGTCCGGAGCATATCAACATGATGACAATGATGGTTATGCGGCCTGTTTGCGTCTATCTGGCATGTTGCATGGTTTTACAGACCGTATCCGTCTTTAGGAATTCTTTTCGCGACAGTCATAATTCCGTGCATACTTTCCACATTACTCAGCTAGCCAATTTCCTGCTCAGAAACAGAACCTAGAGCCGTGTCAGCGCGTTTCCGTACCTGGACCTGTTGTAGTTTTTACTGCACCGTAAAGAAGTGTGGAGAAACCTGCAATATTCAGTAGTCGCGCAAAGAACACAGCTCTTGCGTTACTTCTCGCACCGTGCAACACGGCGCACAGTTTAATTGTTGCTCATTTTCAGTTATTCGTAACGAGAGAGGGTGTAATTAATATTTAAGCGCACAGTAACGCAGGAACGACTGAATTCCAAACGAAATTAGCCTTTGCCGGGGGCTACAGAGTCCCGTGGACACGTGAAATGCAAGATAGCGCTGGAGAGGCCGCCTGATTAGGGATCAACCAGGGGAGGTAGGCTTTTTTCAACGGTGGACGTAACCAGGGCGGATGATGATGACTATGTTTAATGACGTATATCATTTTTCGAAAATGTACAGAAAAGTCAGCGCGTAATTCTTTCTTCATTTTTATACTTCTCTTCACTTGGGCACTACGAAATATTATTTCTCTCTCTTGTGGAGTTGATGAGTTGCGAGTATTAATTAAGAGCTATCGAAATAAGGTATACCAGCGCGGGGTTGCGGGGGGGGGGGGGGGGGGAGGGAGATAAAGCTTCTTGCAGAGGATGTGCTCCACTCAGGGGAAGCTAGCATGCATGCCGACCACATTCAAGTATAGAGGGCTGTTAAGAAATTCGCGCTCTTATACTGACGAACTAACGTCAAAGCATTAAGGACGCCGCTATTGCCAGGACCTGCAGGAGTCGTTTTACAACGGCAGGCAGTGCTATTAGATCAATCTTGCGCCCTTTCCGCATCCCCTGCAGGGCAGCAAATATTAGAGAGCCCACAGTTGTGTTTTACATTAACTAGATATAAGGGTACAGGGAGTACCAAATGAAGAACCAGCCGAATTTTGACGCTTCTTCACCCGCCTTCCTCACAGTTCAAATGTTTAAAATGACAAGTGTCCGTAAAGAGGCGTTTAGTTATTTAAACTATTCCTGCTATTCGACTGCCTTGTGGGTCACTCTGGCGAATATATACTTCACGGAAAGCACGTGGAAGGTGCACTCTTGTCGAAAATTGGTGGCTGATGGGACCACAATAGGGAGAGAATTGAGCCACGATGGTCCGCGACCCCATACGTTGTTTTAAAAGCAAACTAAAAAGTGGAACTGATTAAAATGTTTGGGACTTGACAGAAATGTTCGGGGCTAGCGATGACCGTAAACAAGGAGCTTAGGAAATCATCCCAGTTTTTTTTCCTCTTTGAACACTGAAAGTTTCAAGCACGATTCGCCGCCTACATCCTGACACACTTTTTCCAGGGATAAAGATTTTCGGCAAATCCTTCGAGCGTTTTCACTCGGTATCAAATATTGTTGAAGGACAGACTTCAAAGACTGCGCTTAGGTTTCAGCGCGCTACACGGAAGTCGCAACCGTTGACGTTAGCAATGCCACGCTTCCGGCTCCTGTTATTCCGGCTTCCGGGAACCCGCAATCCTTCGCGAGCCGCAAAATGCTTTCCGGGAGACAATTTTGCCACCGGAATGCCCATAGAGGTTTCAGGGCAATTTACAACGCTGGTGACAAAAATTCCTATCATATTCTTACCCTGCCCATTTCCTACTTCGTAAAAAAGTACATGTCTTGTTTCTTGGGGGATTTAAGAAAAAAAACTATGCAAAAAATCCGTGGCTACTTCTATGTGGTTATTTTTTTTTCCCAAAAAAAAAGCTGTAAGCTTCCAGTCTTGCGAGAATTCTCTGAACGGGAAAGCAGGTTCGGATGTCGCGTAAGCCAAAAACAGTGCAAATAAATTTTTCACAATCGCATTACAAGTTTTCGACGACGTGAGATTAGGAAGGCATGAATTAGGTGCTATGTTCGATGTAGCGGTATCGACGTTGATCGTCGGCTTGCTATACTTCGACGTTCTTATCTTTAATTCGAGGAGTTTTTTTTAAGATCATTTCACACGCCTTAAGGAATTCTCTTCGCGTCAGAAATAATTTCGTGCATTCTTTCCACATTGCTCAGACTAATCGAATCCACTTCGACATACGCCGATGTCCAGAGCTGTAGTGGAGGCCAGTAAGGTAAAAAAAAAACGCCTATGCGTTCCACGTCTAGGCCTCTTTTAGAGCGGAAGCCCTAGTCTCTATAAGGTACTTTGGCCGACCCTGCAGGCAGAAAGAAAAAGTTTAGGCGCCTACGTACGTCAGCGTTTCTAAGGCGCGTAATGTGTTTACGCCTGCACTTGGCCATAGACTCTGCGCGTTGTTGATGCCGCTTCCCCTTTAAGCACAGCATGGAGGCTTCGCAAGCACCAGGTTCTGGTTTATGTAAGGCCCAAACGCCGAACGCATTACGAGCACGAAATTATTCAGTTGTTAGAGGCGCTTTATTTTTGCCGAGCGATATCTCTGATGGCAGGCCAGGCTCTTCATGTCCAGACATATATATCAAATTATGTTCTCTCGCTAGCCACATACTATACCATACAAAAACAGGCAGAGTACTTCCAGGAAAATATTCATATAACGCTACGAATAAAACAAAACATTGCTGTAGCAGTATTATCAGCGACTTTCAATAACTGTTAGCCATTCCTGAACTGTCAATTACCAGGCTTGCAGTTCTTTTTCTATTCCTGCGTCCAATGAGAGCGCTTCAAGCTAACTGCAAAAAATTGCTGCTCTGTGATTTTTTCTTTCCATTTCTTTCCTGTTCGTTTCCCGGATCAGCGTTAAGTGTTTTTATTTTAACGAGGGTCATGATAAAAATTTACTGTTTCTATGCATGCTC
Organism: Amblyomma americanum; assembly: GCA_030143305.2. Taxonomy (NCBI): domain Eukaryota; kingdom Metazoa; phylum Arthropoda; class Arachnida; order Ixodida; family Ixodidae; genus Amblyomma; species Amblyomma americanum. The sequence continues at coordinate 133,649 of JARKHS020002871.1, forward strand.
GTATAGTTAGCAAATTTTTTTTTATACGAAGCCTCTTTTTCTGGAGTTGTAGTACACTTTTTTTTCGCCTCAATAGTGTTGTGTTATAGGCTGAAAAAATCCTTTTGTGCGCTAAACTTTTGGAAATGTTCCTGTCATACGTGCCACCAGGATTAATTCATTCCGATAACTGTTTATCTTCTGAAAGTTTAAGTAGTATCAAATATTTTATCCGATCATTGTAACCGTCTTACACTTTTCAAATATTCACTTTTAATAAGATGTCACGGGAGCATAAGACTTTTAAGCGTAATAAGTACGCAATCTCATGCACCGAACTAGTTAAATTTATCGTTCTTTTCATTTACCATAATTAAGTATGGTTGCCTGGAGTATGCATGCGAACGCTATATTTAGACTAGCCTGCTGGTGATTTGTCTCTCAAAGTTGAGGTAAACTTCTCAATACGTCCCCAGTCTATGAACCATTGCTTCAATGCTTCTGTCTTCATCAGCCGGGTTCCTAACTAGAAGGCAGCGATATCGCAAGAAACAAATAAATATTTCTTTAAACATAGAGAAATACGCGGGGGCATGCTGTTCAACTGTAGGTTAAGTTGTTTAACTAGAACGTCGGTAGTTCCACCATACGGCATTGTAGTTCACTACATAGTTAAGTATAACACTGCATGCCAGGATGAGAAGCAGAAGACACTTCCAAAACAACATATATAGACTCTAAGCGATAGAAATATCACGCTTAAGATGGCCAATTTGCGTTCGGAAGGTACTCGGTAACGCTTACTCAAACGGTCTGCTTGCTACGCGCTATTTTGTGCATACATCACGCTCGATAATGACGTGGTTGAACCTAAGCTACATCTAACTGAAATGGAACACTCCGCAATAAGCGTCACAATGGAATTTGATGTGATTGTCCCTTTACTGTAAGGAAATGTGCCCGCTTTGGGGGAAAAAAAACTAAAGGATAAATAAACGCGTGCTCCGAACAATGTAGCTTAGTTTGACGCCTGTTTTCACGTTGACGCTCTACTTCCGGCCTCCGACGCCACGAAAGGTAAAAAGGAGCTACGCTCGCAAAACAAAACAAAACAAAAAAGTCCTTCCTTCGTTTTCCCCTCACAAGAGATCAACTCGTCGCGTCGTTCGCGACTCTTCTCTGCTGGAGCGGTCAGCCACCTTGAAGCCTTATCGATCACGCGGCTTTCTCCTAGTTCCGCTAGGAAGTTGCGCCAGCGGTGTGCCGGGCGTATGCGTCACTGTCCCTACGACAAACAAACAAATAAGCAAACAAGCAAGAGAAACCAAAGGAAGTAGGCCCCGGAATGTGTCTTCCGTCCGTAGAAGGAACCGCAAGGGCTTCTGCACGGCCTGCGTTTAACGACGTCGCGTCGTCACCCGCTCCTTCCGGTTTATCGTGGTTACCCGTCCTCCACTTCTCGCGCTCTTGTTTCTAGGCGACCTGGCTTCCGGCCAGCGCCTATCTACACTGTGCTACAACAGTGTAGACGACCACAGGAGGGCGAATTCGGAGGAGCAAGAAAAGACAAGAGAGGAAAGAGGAGGTGAGAAGAACGGATGAAACGAAAGGAAAAATAAGACGAAGTGAGTGAGAGAGCACAAACCCCACGGACGCTGCACTGAACTCTTGCTGGTTTCTGGCCGCCACGTTCACAGCGTGAGCGCCGGCACAGTGTCGGTCTTCCACACAGGCGCACCAAAAGCGATGCAGCAGTCAGAGGATAGCAAAGGGAAACCAACTAAGCCTCCGCTCCTAAGCTACGAGGTCTGCGCGCATAACTATATATATATGCGCATATACTTTGGCAGAACCTGCTCCCCTGGCACTAAAGGCTCCGGCGACTAACCTTTCTCTACTACGCCTCATCGAGTTCAGTCCGACGTTCTCCGCCTGGGTTAAGGAACAGAAAAAAAGAACAAGAATGTCTGAAGTTGACCTATTCCTTTCATCAATGAAACGTTATAAAGCCAACGTAACGTCATTACTGGCGCTGCCTAAAGCACAAAATGCGACCCTTAATGCGAGGATGAAGACGGGAAGTTGGGTACGCGTGGAGAATTCGTGCCTGACTGATTAGTCGGCGCGGAAATAAAAGTGCAAGACGTAGCTTGTTCCAAGTTGGGGGAACAAGTTCGGATCACTCACTAGATTACAGTGAGACGGGCTCGAATGTTGCTCTTCTCGACGCGCCTGATTACCGATTGAGGCCGGGGGCCAGGTCAACAAGAAAGAAACGCGTCTTGTTCCTTGTCCCCTCGAATGAGCCAGAAGTAATTAAGAAAGGTTGGGTGCTTAGCGGGACGGAGAAGCAAATGCCACATTACCATGAATGCAATAACAAAAAATTCTGTATTTAAGAAGTCGGTAACATACTAAGCGTACGAAACAAACCGACAAGTTTCATTTATAAAAAAGTTGTGCGCAACATTAGGTCTAACTGTCTTGAAGGGTGTGCGATTCAAGTAGCAAAAGTCAGGTTTAGAAGGCTGGCGGCACCTACTCAAGAAGATCAGCAAAGGCTTTAACGTCGGTTCAAGTGTTTGCACTGACTCATTACTGGGTGCAGTCTGTCATGGTCGCTACAGTGGTTAAGCGTATAGCATACACTGAGTAGGTAAAATTTTATACATTTTCTTGTTACAGCATTTTCAGCCCATGTTGAATAAAAGCTTATTGGGGCTGATCATTTACTCTTTGTCTAATATGCAATTAGCAATGCTGCATAGAAACTAACTGGACGTATGTCACAAGGAAGAAAATCATTTCGTTGTAACCACTCAAGAAAGAATAAAGTCCTTTCTTTCTGATCAAATTCTGTGTTGTATCTGCGAAAGCAACACCAGTAACTTCAGTGAAAAAGTTTCACAAATGGCCTCGTCATCCCCATATTACTATTCTGATGAGGTTGTCGCATAATCGCTTCGATCAAGTTTACGAAAAGCACCCTGAAATTATTGTAAGTACGTTAAATACTCATCCAGGTACAATATTTCATTCGATAAAGTCATCTTAGCATGTCATTATGGGTTATAATCACCGCTTTTTGCTTTTACATCGGATAAAAGAGCTATTCGCGGCGTTTTGACTTCACAGATCATTTTTTTCACATTCCGTCTAAAAACCTTTAGCAGAAAAGCCTGAAATGTACCATTTTATCTGGTCTAAAAAATAGACAAATTTCGGTCTAAAAAATAGACAAATTGCTATTGCCGGATGCGAGGGGAGCAGAAGGCCCTTCACCTATCCACTGCATTAGGCTAGCCTATACCGGCTCTAACTGCCACAAATCTTGAGCTCCTCTGCAGAACAGAAGAAAACAGTCACCACCGTACTTGCCTACAATGAAGTGTCAATGACACGACCGCCGAGGCAAGAGCCCGCACCATGAGTTCAACGCAGCAAACACGGGTAGCATCGTCTAGGCGATCATCGCAGCAGAGATTTGCGAGCTCTAAATCACGCGCTTTTGGAGTCGACCGCGCGACTTCCGTGTCGCCACGTCTCGCTGTCACACACGCGTTGTTCACCCGCGGAACAGTTAGGAACGTGAACCCGTTCCGCACGTCGAAGCTCAACAAGATCGTCGCACTCGTTGTAGTCCTGTTTCGGGCGCGTATCAAGAAGACCCACTCCACATTTCCCACCGGTGCGCCACCGCCGAGGTTGGAGACAGGTATTAGAACGCGGCGCCGCATTTAATTAATGAGCGAGAAAGGTAGGGCGTTGTCAAGTGGCTTCTACAGCTACAAGGCCGCCAGGGTGATGGTTTCTGGACTTGTTTTTCGGGAAGCTCCTGGCCAACCGGCAATTCACTCGCTTATACTCGACGTTCATTGGTGATTGCGCCGGCATCCCATGGTCAAGCCGAAAGTGATAGCTGTACAGAGCTGCGTCGTAAATCACACGGGCTTCAGTGGTCGCGGGCCCTTCAGCTCGGTCAACTAGAAACCGCTACCACCACCACCACAACCACCCCGAAATATTAGAACTGGAAAAAAAGTACAAAGACGTGCAGTGCGTTTTATATGCAATAAATTCTGAAATACTGACTCTCCGTCTGCTCTAGTGGTAGTCAATCAAATACAGCCCATTCACATCAGACGCAAAATTTCTCGATTGATACTATTCATTGGTAAAAATAAATTTTGGTATCTAACCAGAACTTTACACCACGCACTCTGTAAATTGGAAAACCAGTCACAAGCATAAGTACACCTCGGACACGTACTTTCCAAATACTGACCAATATAAACATCTGTATTTCCCGCGTACTACAAAAGACGAATTCATTGCCTCAAGGGGTGTCCGAAAATGAAAATTTTGGGAATTCCCTTGAAAACGTTGTGTAAGTGCTATGTTCTATTTCATGTTTCTGACAATATGTTTATTTTAAGTTTTGCATTGAAACCATTGCATTTTATTTGATTCTAGTATTTCTTGGTGTTCCGAATATCGATTCTGCTATAGTTTTTGCCCATCCTGCCTGCAGCGTATGAAGTCCGCTGTATTGTGTAAATAAACAAAAACTAATCAACAGCACTGCTCGCAACTGCTCTAACCTGCCGAGAAACGGGTGCAGCGGCAAATACAGGCCGTGGGTTAGGTTCTTGATCCCGAATTCGGAGCTCAGATAGCGGCAGAAGAAAGCGCCGCTCCGTAAAAGCGGTTAACTGCGTGGTTGCAGGGAATTTCACGTCTATAGAAAACCTCGGCGACTCGGGCATGCACTACCGCTTCGGCGCTGCGCACTAATTAGCGGGCAGGCAGAAAAAGCATTCATGCAATTTATATTCCTGAGGTTAGCGGCGTGTTTGAGAACGCACACATTTGTGCTTCAATGTTTAGTCACAGGACAACGTGCGAACCGTATAGAGACGAGACACACCCGTCTCGAGATTAGATCAGATCAGCGAGATCAGAGACGGCGGCAAAATCTTGTCATATCACCCGTTTCTCAACAGGTTCAAGGAGACGTAAAACACCCTGTTAACCATTCTAAACAGCTCTCGGTTAACCACGAAGCTTTTCTTGGTTATCGCGTCCGGCGTTAAGTAGGGCCATCGATCGAGCCTCCAAATGCGGCCCGCAAAGAAAGCAAGCATACGGGTGGTGAGAGAATCCGTCTGCTACGCGCACCTTAAGCACGGCGACCTGGAACACAAGTGGGCGCGCGCCGCGACCCTGCGTACCACCTATCCGGAAGCGCAACCCTCGCACTACCTCTTGCGGGACAAAGCTTGCATTCGGAGAAACGTCTTTTCTGATGAAAATAAAATTTAGTGGGAAGATGGAGGACAGTTTGTCAGTGATCGCAGCTACGTCGTTCGAGCTTTTATCCTGTAGAATCGGCGGGAAACACAAATCTACTTCAACTTAACGTGTAGGCCATCCGTATGAAGGGAAAATGCAACGTCAACGTTCACTAGAGGGATCAGTATTCCCTCTTTTTTGACTTACGTCATGGAAGCCGATGCAAGCAGCTTTTGTGATTTGGATTCGGTGTAATCTGCTTTAGTTGTTGTTTTTTAAACAATGGCAGCCGAAACGGGCGAACTACGGACCACTGACGACGATGCCGTTTTGACGTCAGAATATTATATGCGAACAAAGATACTCAAATATCTGAGCCTCCCGGCGCACTCATTTTTAGAATGGCCTAGCTCATCCTCCATCTAGAAGACAAAGCGAGTTAGTAATGGCTTCAGTTTTTTTTTTTTTTTTGACTAGTCCGCGCACAACGAACCACCGCTAAGAGTATATTATATTAAAAAAAAATTGTGGGGTTTAATGGACAAGAAGTATCCAAAAGTCTGAACAGTATAGGTGTTACTCTGGGCATAAGTCTAAACTCGGTGAGGCGGTCCACAACCGGCACAGGCTGTAAAATGCAGACTCCTGTGACGCTGTTTCGAAATGTGATGACATCAGAACCAACGCGGTATCTATGCAGATAGCGTCTATCTATAGCCACGCTCAAAAGGGGTGCGAAAAGCGTATTTCACCGACCTGGAGTTATGCATACCAGCGCAATGAATGCGTCGAAAGCTAGAACCCTTTAGAGTTGACCTCAACCCTTAGAGCGAATGCGCTGTCCCGATAGACATTCTGCCTCCCACGCAATCAATTAGGCGCGAATTATTCGAATTTCAACAGCGTATACAGCAACTCGCTCCGTCGAAAAGCCATCAGCGTAGTAATAGTCGGCACCGCGTGTCGGAAATAATCGGAGGCTGCGTAAAAAAAAAAAAAAATCGTATCATGATAATTTGTGGTTCTAGTGATTGATTACTGATTGGTGTGTGATATGCGATTACGAGTTAATGCAAACGTTGTAATTAATTCAATCATTGATTAATTAAAGAAATAAAAGGAAAAAACAGGGGTTCAAAGGTGTCAAAATTCCGAATGTTACAGCGCAATACCGCAACGCCGCCGCTGACGCTTAGCGATGTTGCACTGTTCTTTTTGTAAAATATTCATGCGCTTACAGAACATTCCTTTAAAAAGTGGGATGCGTATTTGGTTCTGTCACTATTCGATTCGCATTCGATTTTTTTTTTAGTTACACGATCTGTATTCGATTCGATAGCAATGCTGCACTATCCGAATTCGATTCGGTTCGGAAAAAAAAGTACGATTCACAAAACCCTAAATATGAGGCCAGGAATGAGGACAAGCGGTGTAACTGACGAGGATGGAAATATGGGTGAGTTGGTGCACGTTTTGAGAGAGTAAAACAAGCCAAAAGCGATGACGAAAAAGAGGGAATGGAAGAATTACTTGTGATCATGGCTAGTGCCATCCGGAGCGAGTTAGTCAGGTAGTATCAGTTGACGCACGTTACATGATTGCCATTAAATGCACGCTATTACGTATCTCGTACACCTGATGAGAATCCCATGTTCTCCGGTAGCTTTCAGGGTACAGGACAGCGCTTAGTGGCTGACACCAAATCCCGGCGCGATCGCTAATTGCTTGCGCCGTATAAACTGTACCTCCTACGGAGCGCCCGGATATCCAAACCGCGATGCGGGTAGCGCAACGCGCGCTGGGGCAAAAAAGGCTTAGGTAACCCTCGACAACTCGGCGCAGTTGGCCTTAAATAGTTATCCGGGATGAGGTGAAAAGGGCTCAAATGCGGCTAGTTAAATGGGGAGAGCTCATCAAATACATATCGATCATCTTCTTTCAATAACCACCTCTTAATTGGGAAGCGAACTCCACCTGAAATTGTGAAGCGGATTTTCACGTCCGCTGACGTCAGAGCTGCCACCAGCTGCCAGACGCCGCCTACGCTTGACACGCTCGTGGGAGGGTGGTAACGACAGACCGCAAGCGTTCCTTTAGAACGTTCAAATACAAGTACGCTCCCTCGGAGACGCCTCATGTGGGAGTTTATCCCGCGATTCAAACGCAGCGCACTTCTAAAACAGCGGACAATCGTTTGCCTCTCCACACTGCCGTGGAAACCACGCAGTCAACATCGCGAAGCGAAGGCGTTCCGCTATATTATTTTTATTTTTTTGCCCAGCATCAGCAGCTTCCCGCGGCGAGCGCTCGACAAATGGCCCCCCGGAGTGTGTGGTTTCATCGCCTGTGCAGAGAGCGATTCGCCGAGCACTTGGGCTCGGAGTGGACGCCCGCTAGACCGAGCGGGCGGTGGCCGCCAGCGCTAAAGTTCTTGAAAAACGGCCATGCCAGCCTGAACGTATTTTTTTTTTGCTTTTTTAAGACCGTAAACTACCCAGTTCATTTCGAAAAAAAAAGAAAAAAAAAGCGGGAACTGAAAGTGAAAGGTCGTAGGACGGCAAACGGGCGAGAGAGACGCGGTGGCAGAAAAATGTTCTTTGCGCTTTTATTTTATTTTATTTTCTTCTGAGGTGGAAGCATGGAAGCCTACGCCAACGCCCGCGTACTGTAGTGCTATTCTTTTCTTTTTGTTCAGCGCCAGTTCCGCAGTCTGACAGTTACTCGTTACTGTTTTTGGTTTCGGACGTATAGTATGCACACTTTGATAATGAAGTAAGCCCCGCTCCTAGCGAAGAACTTCGAGTGGTCTTGGTACCCCTTCAGCCTAAGGCGTAGAACAGTGGCGGAAAGAGACAGCCGTACATCACGACCGCTAAAGATTACAACGCCTTCGACAGGCATTTGTGACGGCGAATATTATAGGGTTTTTTTCTCACCATCGCCACTGCTGTTAAGGAGGGATGCTTGTCTGTCGTGACGAATAAAGTTGTTGTTGTTGTTGTTGTTGTTGTTGTTGTTGTTGTTGTTGTTGTTGTTGTTGTTGTTGTTGTTGTTGTTGTTGTTGTTGTTGTTGTTGTTGTTGTTGTTGCAACTGAAAAAAAGAATGAAAAGGAAAGTGCACGGGCCTGCCCACTGGCTGAAGCTGAGCCGCAGTCACTGTCACGTGCAGGCAGTAGGAGAGTTAAAAGAGATGTGAGAGGAAAGATTGAAAGACAAGACGCGCGTCGCAACAACCGCGTCATCCGAAACGACAACGACGGTTTAGCAACAGACACACCCGGTGACAAGGAGCCCTCGCCACATTGGTGAGAGCTCCTAGATTCCAGCTCCGTAGGGCCAGGAAGCCACCTCCCCAATCCTCGCCCACGAATAAAGTTACGTGAGAGATGCGGTTTTATACTACGGAGCTTTCCCGCGGTGGCTCAGTGCGCTCGGCTACTGATCCGGAGTACTCGGGTCCGAACCCGACCGGGGCGGCCGAGTTTCGATGGAGGCGAAACGCTAAGCGCCCGTGTGCTGTGCGATGTCAGTGCACGTTAAAGATCCGCAGGTGGTCGAAATTATTCTGGAGCCCTCCACTACGGCACCTCTTTCTTCCTTTCTCTTTCATTCCCTCCTTTATCCCTTCCCTTACGGCGCGGTTCAGGTGTCCGCCGTTATGTGAGACAGATACTGCGCCATTTTTTACACCAACAACCAATTTTTCAATTTACTACGGAGCTTCAAATGAACTACGAGAGACGCCACAGTGGAGGGCTGTGTGTTAATTCAGGTTTCAGTTTTATTTCCTTAAATTCAAGTCCCCCATTCAAGAGGGTGTTCCATAAGTTGATGTTAAACTGCGCAAAAGAACGCGCAGTTCTTTCGCGCAGTTTAATCATGAACGAGAAGCACCAACTAGCCCGCCAGAGAACCCTTCTTGTTCCAAAAGGGGTGGTATTGCACTTGAATTAAGAAAACAAACGGTGATGATTATTTAGCACTGAAGGTTATCAGTTACACATTCTTGGAAAAGAGATGATGCAGCGATGGTGACTGTCATAGGGTAGGCTGTTCGAGTCTGTAGCGTTGCGAAAAAAGCTTGATGCAGAAAGCGTCGTAGTATGCGATGGAGGGCGCGCAACTTGAAGTGAATGATTGGTGCGGTGAGATATGCATGCTGCGGCTGTGATACACGGTTCTTTATTGAGAGAAGAATAGAAAAACAAAAAAGAGGGCGAGGCTTGCAGTTGGCGACGTAAAGAGAGCGGTGGAATAATAATAATTGGTTTCTGGGAAAAGGAAATGGCGCAGTATCTGTCTCATATATATCGTTGAACACCTGAACCGCGCCGTAAGGGAAGGGATAAAGGAGGGAGTAAAAGAAGGAAGGAAGAAAGGGGCGCCGTAGTGGAGGGCTCCGGAATAATTTCGACCACCTGGGGATCTTAAACGTGCACTGACATCGCACAGCACACGGGCGCCTTAGCGTTTTTCCTCCATAAAAACGCAGCCGCCGCGGTCGGGTTCGAACCCGGGAACTCCGGATCAGTAGTCGAGCGCCCTAACCACTGAGCCACCGTGGCGGGGCGCGGTGGAAGTTCAGATTGGAAGTCCAGATTTTGCTTTCAGAGATGGAACACTGACGTCGTATGAATATGCGGCATGCGTGATATGATGAATGCTGCCCGCTTGGGCCTCTCTAGTGAGCACTTACATAGCAGAGCACACGGGCGTGTTTTGCATTTAGCCTGCATCGAAATGCAATCGCCGGGGCAGGAATGCGACGTTAGAGGGAGAGACAGATAAAAAAAATGCACGCAAGAGCCTTTAGAAAAAGTATAATCGCCCACAGTGTTGTCCCGATTGAAGCAGAGGTTGCGTTAAAGCTGGTTAGTGCATAGTTCTGTCAAGGGTAGCACTGCATGCAGGCCCGCACGGCTCAGAGAAAGAACAGGGCTGTGAAGTGCGTTTTACAGAGTTGTTTGTTTTCAATTCCGCGACAAATATTCAACGAGCAATTGCACCGTTCCTGCTTGGATGTGAATGTGTCCAGACGTCGCAGCGCGAAAGAAACAGAATTCAAAATAAAACCTTTTAGCCCGCACATATGACGTCGCGTCGAGAAGTCGGTTTTTAATATAAGATATTCTCTGCAGGCGACCTCACGTATTTCGGGACTTTTCATATCATTCTCAGATTACAGCCGCAAATCGGCAAATTACATAATGCACATAGAAAGGTTTCTCGCGCATTTTATATCGGGATGTTATGAAAAACACTGCTCGATTTCTCTCGGCCCGCGCACAGACGTTAGTCGTCGTTTTGTATTCCGCCCTCGTGCTGTACGCGGACCGAGTCGTTCATCGGGATTAGTCCCCGAAAATTGCCTCCCGTGTCCACTCCATTGCGCAGTTGTTTTTCTCGTAGCTTTGCGTTCACATAAATGTCTTTAGCCTGGTGTGCTCCCCCGTACTAAACTTTTGTATTCTAATCACCGCCCCAGTTGTGCGGCGCGGTGCAACAGAAAGTCGTAATGGAAAGTGCGTGAAGAGTAACAGCGTCCCCGCAGCCATGCATACTCAATCGGTTTTTATTTCAGAACGGCGGCCTCACATACAGCGATAAGAGCAGTTAGTATTCTACGACGTTCGGGCGCGTACTGTTGCTGTTATCTGCAAGAAAAGCTGCGATAATTAACGCTTCAAACGCAAGTTCTTGATACCCGACAGCGCGCAGCGTAAACGATAAATGGCTATAGTAAAATCACGCTATGGTAATATTATAGTAAAATCGCTATGGTAAAATTACAAAGCACTTACGTGCTTTGGATGCGAAGCGTTGTTTTACAGCGATAGAACAGCATGAGGCGAAAATTCGCGGCGACACGCCGCGCGATGGCATCGCGCGATGGGCTAAGGGCCGCCGAAGCACTGTCGCTCATCGCGTCGCCCGATTTCTGGGTTTGCAAAAAATTTCGCCCATCGCCCGGAAGTGCCGTGCGAGACTAGCCAATGACGGGAGGCCCTGCGGGTGAGTAACTTCCGATCTGTCTTGCGCGCGAAAGTCGATTTTTTTTTTTTTCAGTGGGCTTTCCGCGCGGAGCAACAGCCGACGCATCCCTCACAATGGCAAGAGTTTAATGAAATGCTCATTAATGAAGTTCAAAAGTAAAGGGTGTTGTGGGTATGTCCTACACGCACTATAAGTCGCAAGAGAGCAGGAATGTCGCCTGGCGCCTCATCGCAGCGTCCCTCGGGCGCACTTTTCTGCGTCACGTGACTTTGTGTAGACTAAAAATAAAATTATTACCTAAATATATTTTTCAATGTTCTTATTGTGTTTTATCTTGTATGAAGCCTTAAGAGCGTTGCTCTACGCGTTAATTAACGAGGAGAAACAGAAAGTGTAAGTGTGAAATGAAGGTTGTTAGACTGAAACGGACGATAAAGAAAACAGGTGAGGTCCGGGCTGCTACAAGAAGTGTTTGCTACTTCAAATGGAGATTACGCGGTGGATGCAGTGAAAAGAATTGAGCGAAAGAGAAAATTAAACATAAAAAGAGGGGAAAACAGTGTCAGGAGTCCAGACTGAACAGAGAGAGAAAGCAGTGAAAGAATACGAAACGAAGTTAACCACACGGGGATCCTATTTGCTACCCTTCATGTGGGAGAAAAGAAGGAAATGGAAAAGAACGAAGAATAGCGAAAGAAAAGGAAAATGGGAGAGCGGGGTAGTGAGAGGAAACAAGTTAACGAGTGGGCTCGCCAGCCTTGTTTCACTACTGCGCTGAACATTGATCGCGACTTTTATCACGAAGCTATGACCATCGCTTACGTAAGCGCGGTGGTACAATCCGCGGTACGACACAACGTGTGTTTAGTATGCTCAGATAAGCTGCGGACTCAATACAGCAGTGAGGCACCTTCCAGCCCCTGAGCTGAAACTGCCCGGCGAGCACTGCGCGGAAACGTAGCAGGCTGACAATACTCTCAGGGAGGTAAAGCATTTTTCTTCGAACGCTTATGGTCAACTGTCTGCGCACGTCTTGATCTAGTAATCATACATCAGTACCCCACCGAAGCTCAAGCTAAATTCAACGTCAGCGGTACGCGGCATAACATTCAAACTTCAAACAGCCGACCACTAAAAAAAAAAAAAAAGTCAGCGAAGGCCTGCTGTCGTTCCTCAACCACACCCATCACAATCAACACTGAACAAGAACAGATCTTTCACAAAGTACCGACCAACATTCTTCTCACCCTACTAAAGTTCTGTAACTACGTCTGGCGTGAACAGCATCACTGGCTCAGCTCCGCAGTGAGCAGGGCACGCTCCGACCACATTTCCGTACACATGTAACACTTCCATAACCTCTCCTCCTTCGCCGCGCCCTCACCCACATTCCTGGATTGCTTGGCTTCGTTCTGCTTCGGGGGAGCGCCAACGGGACCTGGCAGAGCCAGCGTTCGTTTTTACGAGGCCCTGTAGTTGTGGACCCAAATAAAGTTGTCCTTCAACTCCTCCTTCTCTGTATGCTTGCAATGACGTTACACAAAACACATCCGCTGATGCTAGTTACTCACTGATTACTGGCCACCTAGTTATCGACAGCGCGTGAGTGCATATGCAATGTCTTTCCGCTCCCATATGTACATGCATCGTGGTTACACTCTTGCACCAAATGACCGGTTGGATGAATTACAAGTCATTCAGTTCGTGGAAAGCCACACAAACCAACCCTCATTGGGTTGCACTTCTCCGTCCAACTAATAAACGTCGTCTAAACAATGTAATCTGATAATGTAGGTTCATCTAAATGTTGACCCCAGAGAGATCCGCGTATCTGTGGCCGCTTCCTGCAATGCATTTAGAACGAAGAAGTTGTTTGTAAGTCGAAAGGAGTTTCTGAATAACTTTTTTTTCCACACTTTGGAAACTGACATGCGATAACGAATACGTGGTTATAAACATTGGGTAAACATGCGGCAAATCCGCGCTGTGCAGCCTCCCGGGTAGCACCGAACATTAGAATAATGTTTTAAAAATTTTATGCAAGGTGCAGCAGTGTTATATGTTGCATTGGAACGTTAGAATAATGTTAGCAATTAACAAATAACGTTAAATATTATATCGAAAACATTAGTTTAACATTCAAACATTCAAAGTAAACCTTATCGTAATTCTGACTTTTAAATGTTGTTATAATGTTGAAATTAACAAATGGTGTATGTTTTATGATAAACATAAAATTCACGTCCCAAATAAACGCCGTTTCAATATAGTCTTCAAAAGTTTGTTATAATGGTTGTATCATAACTATAGTTATAAAACAATATTACCAATACATTTCGAGCACTAAGTGTCCCGGAACTTTTCCACTACTTTGCAGCTAAGTCTCCCAAATTCCGCCTGCCATAAATTACATGCACAGCAACATTATTTTCTTTAAAAAACTTCTCTTATTCCCCATTCGCCACTGTCACACATGGGATCCTCTTCAGTAATCGCTATATAAGCTTGACTCTATTAGATCCGTTCGTAGTTGAGCATATGAGTTGCATGTTTTTCTGCATTGCGGAGCGCAAGTTTCGCCCACTTTATTGGTCCTTGCAAAGCGTTCCTTAGCAGTGCAACCTCACAGCTGGTGGGCTTGCATGTCGTTTAAATGTTTAGTTAATAATATGGAAAGGTTATTCGAACGTTTATTTGTAACACTGCAAAAATGATAAAAAGTAGATTAACAAGATTAAATAAAGTTTGAATAAAACAAAAGAGTGACATTGTTGTAATGTTGCGGTGCCTCTCTAGCTAATAGTGACAGGAAATACAATCGCAGATGATGTAACCTCTACGTCTTCAACAACGCATCCTAAGTGCTCAGTGGTGTCCAGAAAGCGCATAAGCACATGGCGAGTAATCAGACTGTATGCCGTGAAACGCGCACAGCGCATACATATTCCAACTGACGGAGCTAACCAAGAACGGAACAATTTCGCAGAATACTTGTGTATTATTTTCTATGTTGTGGTCTGCGTCTGCAATTTCACGTTTTACTTTTTTTTAGTATACTGCATGCTATGTATCTGTTTTTACTTCCATTAGGCCGACACAGTGAGATAACGGCGTTTCAATTGCAAAAATAAACAACGACCAATAATGACCACGTATACAACCAGCTTAGCGGGCATACCATTATGCCACACCTCTTGCCGACATTCCGAGGCGTGCCATAAGAGAGAAAACTGCGAAAAGAGAAAAAAAAAATCCAGGCGTTCGGGACACGTGGACTTGTAAGCCATTATCTTCGTAAAGTCAACGACTTGAACGTGCGCAATAAAATCGCGCAGCCTGTCTTCCAAAATAGAACAAAGACTTATCGCGTCTACTCTTCCATCCAGTTCTTGCTCAGAAATGCGACGAACCGACCTCCCAAAATATCCTCAAAAAAACTCACCATCGCTAGCGAAACTAGCTGCCGCGAGGTAATGGCCTGAAAGCGACGCATGACTCGAACCGCCTGCGCGCGCCAGCCTCCGTGACAAAGTCACAGGTGAACACAGGTATTTAACATTAGCGTAAGGCTGACGAGTCGGTGCGGGCTCGTTTGAGAAAGAACAGCGTGACAGAGTCATTAGCACAGCGCATATCTATCCCGCTTTTTTTGTTATAACTTCTTCCAGCGGGAGCTTCACGCAGTTCGCTGCAAGACCGCGGGTTTCGTTTTCCTTAAACACGAAATCGACTGTTCTCAACCGTAGTTAAAAATAAACGAAGGCACAGAATGGTAGCCCGTGATCGTGAGAAGGCTGTTGGAGAAAGTGGCTGCAGCTCACCGGAGAGCGTGGCGTAGGCCCACAGCGCCAGCAGCACGGGTACGCATCCATCCATGCGCGCGCCGCCGGCCCGGTATAGCGACGAAGCTCGCCCGAGAGAGCGGCTCGGCTCCCGCCACGGGTGCCGCCACTGGGCTCTTCCGCTGTCTGCCGCCGCTCGAAGCCCGTGAGGTGTGCGAGGCTGTGCGATCGCAGCGCGCTCGCAGCAGCGACCGGAGCGCGTCGTCCCGTTTTCGGCCGCTTCCGCGGTGGCTTCGAAGAAACGCCTGTTCCGACTCGGCACCACTGTGCAGCGTCCTTTCTTCTCCCCTTCTTTCTCTCGCTCTCCGTCGTCGCGCAGTCGGCACGGCGTTCCTGATTGAGCATCGAACGCGCTGCGAGTTCGACTGTCGCGCTTCGCTTGTTTGCCTCAATCAATTAATTCGTTGTTTCGCTGTATTTATTTATTTATTCAAGTCACTTCACAGGACCCAAGCTTCGGAGCACTGTGTGAAGGGGGGACTAGAAATATAGGGGCAAGGTAAGGAGCATGCGTAACATGGTTATACAACGCTGGTTGACTCTTAGTACCAATCACTACAACGCAGGAACATCTTTATACAATAGTTAATGACTACAGAATATGGCGGTTACTTCGGCAACAACGCAAGATCATCACTGCACCATCACTACAACGCAAGAACATCTTTATACAATAGTTATTGACGCGTTAGTTGCTAAAAAATATGGTGGTTACTTCGGCTAGTTACGAACGAGTAGCTTATTGACTGTTAGTGCCGAGGACTGAAACGCAAGAACTTCTTTGTACAATAGTTAATGACACGTTAGTAACTAGAAAAAATAGTGGTCACTTCAGCCCTAAAACGAGCAGGATCACGAATGTTGACGATGTGTTCCGGAAGACCATTCCAGTGGACGATAGCCTGCGGCAAGGCGGATGAATTATATGCTACGGTGTTACCAGAAATGCGTTGGAAGCTTAAATGGTTGTTTAAACGACGTGATGTGCGGTGGGTTGTACAAGAGGCATTGTTGAATGACTGGCATTAGAGACCACCTTGTGAAATAAGCAGATTAGAGCGATTATTCTCCGTGATTGCAATGTAGAAACAGAGAGTGATGCTTTAATGCTTGATACGCTCGAGTGACGGTCGTAATTTCTGGAGCTAAAACATGCTGCACGATTTTGAATCATCTCATCGGAATTTATTAGATAAGCCTGATAGGGGGACCAGACCGGTGATGCGTATTCGAGCTGTGGGCGAACGAATCTTTATAGTCAAGCTTACGGGTTGTGGTTGGAGTTCCGTGGAGATTACGTTTTAGGTAGCCTAATGTACGTGATGCTGTAGCGGTTACTTTCTGTATGTGAGTGGACCAGCAGAGGTTACTTGTAAAATGAACACCAAGGCATTTGTATGAACAGGCATGAGGCACTAAAGAATTGTTGAGTGAATAACTGTAAGAACAGTTATATTTTTTTCGGTTGAATGCCATTACCTTACATTTATCGGTGTTAAGTGACATTTTACATGATGTGCGCCAAGTGGTTACGTGGTCGAGGTCACTTTGAAGTGTTGTGTGATCTGCGAAATTTACGGCACGTCACATTGACGAAGTCACTCGGTGCCTCGAGTTGTGGAAGGATGTTTGATGAAATCAAAACTGTCAAAAAAGAACAGTGCACTCGGACGTTTAAGCTGTCTTCTTATTCAGTGGGTGTTGGAAGGATGGAAAGTGGGAAGACACGGGCTTGTCTACTGGAGGGCTAGCCTCCACGCCCACTGCTAGCGTTTCATAGAAGGAGGTGGGGAGGGGGAGAAGATTGATAGGAGTGGGTAGGCGCGCCGCCGCAGTGTCCCTGCCGGTTGGCATATGCTGCCCTCTCAGGCCTAGAGGCGGCCAGAGAGGCCGGAGGCCTCCAAGAAGGAGAGGAGGTGCCGGAAGGTCTTGGCAGGATGGTGGCCGGCAGGGAATAGGAGGTGTTCCGCTGAACAGCTGGGGAGTCCCAAAGTGCGGAAACCCACCTCCATGATGGTCCTGGCGGGCACGACGGCAGGACACTCACATAGGAGGTGCTGGTCTGTCTCCGCTGGGTCGTTGCAGAGGGTGCACCCAGGGGAGGCGGTGAGGCGGAGGCGGAAAAGGCGAGAGCCGGTGTTGGCGCACCGCACCCTGAATCTTAGGAGGAGGCTGCGCTCCTTGCTATCATGGTCAACAGATGGGAGTGGGCGTGGTGGTTGGCCATAGCCACCCTGGGATCTGGGTGGTCGAGCAACAGGTGCCTATCCACTATGCTCCTGGCCAGGTCCAAGGGGCAGAAGTCCTTGGATCCAAGGGTCAGAAGTCTTTGGAGACAAGAGTCCCAGGGAAGTGTGCTGCTTTGGCCAGGGTGTCTGCATCCTCGTTTCCCTCGACTCCGACATGGGCTGCACCCAGGTCAGCCGGATGCGGGTTCCCCTGGAGCAGATTGTGTCCAGCTGGCAAGGCAGCCTGCGGGTGATGGGGAGGGGGGGGGGTGCCTTGAAGGGCCTCTGGAGGAGCTGGAGGGCTGCCCTGGAGTGAGTATAGGTGATGGCTGCCTCCATGACCCCGAGGCGCTCGCTGAGGACGTCAGCAGCCATATTAACGGCGGTCAGTTCACCGGTTGTGGACGAGGCCAAAACCACCGAACTGCCCGCCATTCATTTGGCTGCTGCTACTACTACAGGCAAATGTTAAACAAGTGAGTGAGTGAGTGAGTGAGTGAGTGAGTGAGTGAGTGAGTGAGTGAGTGAGTGAGTGAGTGAGTGAGTGAGTGAGTGAGTGAGTGAGTGAGTGAGTGAGTGAGTGAGTGAGTGAGTGAGTGAGTGAGTGAGTGAGTGAGTGAGTGAGCGAGCGAGCGAGCGAGTGAGTCGATTTAGTAGGTCGATTTTCGAGAAATAGTGGGCAATCAACGTAAGGCACGCCTATAAGTGGTTACTGGACCCCGCCAGTAAGGCTCGAGCCCGTACAGACAGGGACAAGTCTCTGGACCACATGATCCCACGAAGCACATAGATTTATTACTAACCGCCGGCGGGAGACCACACCTGTGGAGGGAAGAGAACAAAATTTCGACTTTCGCCTCCACAAGTATGGTCTCTAGCCGACGACTAATAGTAGAAATATCGGCTTCGTTCGCGAAACACGTGGTCTAGAGACCTTTAATGCGACAGCGGTAAAGGTCCCGTTCGTCCAGAAAATCCGGTGTCGCCTTTGTCGGCGTTGGTGTTGTGAGCGAAAAATCACGGGCATGGCTCCGGCAGGTGGTCCCCAGAGAGCAGCCTAGGAGGCAGTTGGACTACCTATATCACATGACCTCGCGGCTTCATCACAACCTGCCTACCGGATAGTGAGCAACCTTCCCACCGCGACAGGTGGTAGCTAATTTAATGATTGGTCTCTCGGAAAGAGCAACCTGGGCCGCACAGCGTCCCACCGCTGGAAGCACCTGCCATCACAGTACAGTGGCGCATCGCTTAACTGCCGCACCACTGCGTCAGGAGGGGTATAAGGACTCCCAGGCAACTATTAATGTAAAGAAGAGAGCGACCTGCTGCATATATGGGAATTGACCCATTGCGCTATCGCGGCAAATCCTTAATGCGGAGCTTAAGTGTCACCTCCATTTTTTTGTTTGTCCTCGTCGTTGTCATGCGTCACAGGACCACGTGTTGGCGAGCTCGAGCTTGCACTGATCGGAATGGACAAAACCGGCGGGATAAGAGCACTAGCGTATGCAACTTGCGATATCTCGAAGGAGTCGCTCTCCTGCTCCCGCTCGGAGGTTCGCGCGGCGCGGGGCTGCCAGAGCCAGTCCCGAAAATCCCGCCAAAATTCCCCAATTGGCGAAGGCTATTGGGCAACCGGGAAGGAGCAGTAGCCCAATGACCGTGATTAGTCAGCCAGCCACCTCTCCTCCCCTGACACGGGGTAAAGGGAAAGAGGAGAACCCCGCGGAAGATAGGCGGCCGCGCAGAGGGAACGGCGGGAAGCCAGGATTACCACAACCCTATTTGAGAAACAAATGAATTACTGCGTCGTATACTGCGGGGCGACAGGGTTGATCCAGCCGTCGCCACGACAAGATTTTCAGGGACTTCATTTTATTAGTCGTCAGCAATAAGAATGAAAGCAGCAGGATGAAGCTTTAAGACTTCTACGATTTTTTGCATTGGCTCTACGGGCATTTTTATACAATCAATCGGAACTTGAAATGCTGTCCCCAGTACATGCGTATATAGACTGGACAGCTCCCTTAATTAGTTGGCCTGAGCTCGGTGGCTAGAGAGAGAACAAAAGGACTTGTACCAATTTCAGTGATGTCAATGTAGTCGTCACATGGCTTCATAGCCACTCCTGGGACGGCCGTAGTGATCTGGTTACGTCGAAACAAAAATCAGTATCGAACCATGAAGGAAGTAGTGAACCAGACGGAATTCACCAAGCCCACTGCTAATGAAAAAAACTTCAGCATCGCAGTTTACCCTATTCCCTCAAGTTTCCCTGACATGCTGCGATAGCTCCAGACAAAAACATTAGTTTGCACAAGAAGAGTTACAGCAGAGCGATGAGTACGTTCTAAAAGTGCCATTCGTCCAGAAAACAGAGTACGGTGTGTAGGTCGCATCTGCGAAATATAAGAGACATGAGCGTCCCGGAAGATTGTAAGCAATGGAGCCAAAGCGCGCTGATCTCCTCGCCTCTGTGTTCTTGAGTTGGTGATGAAACAGACATAACTGCCACGTAAGGGAAATAAAACATTTTATTGGCAACTAATAGGAGTGACAGCTGACGTGGTTGTTCCTCTGGCGTTTGAAGGCCTGCGCGCTGTGCCCGTGGTGCTTCGCTGCGCCGTTCATTTGCATACGTGATGAAGCTGACCTGTTAGCCTTGAGTTTTGATCTTTTTCCATCCTTTGCGAAACCGGTGTTTTGTTTCTCTCTCTCATTTTGCCCCGTTTGCTTATGTTTTTGTGTGTGGCAGAAAATAATCGTTAGTTTCCTGGCGCACAGCTTGTAAACTAATTAGAAACGTACATGCTTCTAAACTAAAAGCAAACGTGGATTTAAATGCAAAATGTAATACCACAACTTGCGAATTACCATAATAGTTAACTCTGTTGCCGCGATAATTGTATTAAGAATCCGTGTTTGTGACCGGCCGCTTCCAGGACACCAGACAAGGCTAAGGCTCCTAACTTCAGGCGTCCTTGCCTTCATGGCATCGTCCGCAACAAACACGCGTGAAATGAACAGCTATTCAAAAAAAGCTTGAAAAAACACACACTCAAGTGTGTTTCCCTCCCCTCTTCAACCTACGCGCGAAACGGATGCTATGTGACGGCTTGCGAGATCTGAAACCGTGGTGACTCTTAGCACACAGACTGTACATCTCGGACTGCCCGGATTTTCTTCTTGGCAATGTAGGGCATAGGGTGAGAATGCCGCCCCCCCCCCCCGTCCACCTTCCACATATATAAGTCCACTGGTATCCGACACAATACACCACGTTCCTCCAGGTACTTGCCCTCTATCCTACCCTACCCTACCTTACCATATCCAACTCTACCCTACCCTACCCTACCCTACCCTACCCTACCCTACCCTACCCTACCCTACTTTGCCCTACACTACCCTATGTAATTAAGTTTTACTTCCTCCTTCTTCTCTAGTACCAAGAAGTGCTGGAGGATCTCGGTTATGGAGGTGAACCAAGCAACTAATTCAGCTCAATCATGACACGCTGGATAAGGGTGGGATGCAGTACTGAACGTCATGATTAGTTACTTGTCCCTCCTTCTCTGTCTACCCTAAAGAAAAGAAAGAAAACTGTCGCTCAAATCCGTCGTCCATGCGCGAAAAAAACCAAGCAGAGCCCACATTAGAGAGTCTTTTAAAGATTTTTACGGAAGCCTGTTCCTTGAATAATGACTCATATACTCAGCTTCGAAAAGAAAGGATCCAAAAGTCCTTCAAGATGCAATTGCAAGTGGCTCTCCTTTTATTTAAAACTTCGAATCTGTGTTGGTGCATGCCAATGGAATGTAGAGGTGCCATGAAAAAAAAAACATGTTCACCTGCCCAGAAAGCGAAGTGAAGAGCAACCCAGCGCAGATTTTTGAACGTTCGCAGCGAGAGTACAAAGACCCGGGAAAGGCGACGTATTGACGTCGCGGCCGCGCCACGCTTTGCTGGCAAGGGACCGACCGGCCGGCCGCTATCGCGCAAGTTCTCTAACCCCGCAGCCTTCCCCCAGAGGATATAACTCTGTTACGGTTGGGTCAGGTTCTCGAAAGAAGCCGAGGGGCGAAATGAAAAGAAGTTGCTATTACGGCTGCCTTTTTTTTTTCCTTTCCTCGCTGAATCTCCAAATGTTCCCCAAGAGAGCTGAACATCTACGAGAAGAAACGAAAAAAAAAACACACGAGAAAAGCGCTTTGCCGCCAACGACACTCTCAAGAGAGCCCGACGTCTTTTCCACTGCTGTCTACCAGTTTCAGACATTCATGTACGATAAAGGTCGTGAGAAGTTGCTCTGGGGGAAAAAAAAAGCAGCGGTAAATAGAAAGAACCGTTAGGAAATTTTCTTCACGGCGAAGGCTTTTTTTAAACGTGTGAAATAGTACTTAAAAAATGGCGGAGGGGAGGCAAAAGGACTCGATTTGTTTTAATTTTTTCTTCTTTAGCCGCTCTTTTTCTTTTTCTTTTCGCCTGATGTTAGGTTTGCTTCGTTCGGGAGCAGAGGTGCCGGGTATTATCTCACACTATTTTAAACCTGTTAGGCCAACAGACACGTCTCATCGCTACAATTTGCGCTATCGTTTCTCTTATTACACTGCGCAAAGCCGGCGCTCTACCGGGTATTGTCAGAGCCCCTCTGAACCTGTGGTTAAGAAAGTCACCTAGTTAGCTTACCATTCAGAATTCGTTTCCGTAACCCGCTATACTGCTGGCTCTACAAACCCGAAATTTTAGTAATTTTTTTTTCCATTTGTGAAGATGCGAACAAAAAGTCGCGTACCAAAACCATCTAGGAGAAGGAGACGGCGGGCTATAAAGGGACACTGTGCACAACTCCATATAATTACTGTTCTCAGTAAAAAAGTGATTCTTTGGTTATTTAGGTTGCGTTCTTGTTTGTCGGGCAACAAAAGACGCATTTGCGGCTGAGAACATTGGATTTACGAATCCTGCCACCATTCGAATCAAATTCGTGACGTCCTTTTCAGTAAGGACGTCACGAATTATGAATTAGGGCGAATAACCTAAGTCCTTACTGAAAAGGACTCCGTTATCACGGGTAGCAGTTAACGGTGATTTAACGTAGCTCATGGCCCAGCACATGAAAATAGGTGTCAAGCAATGCATGCAACTTGCGAAATCAGCCGCTGGTGGCGACCGCTGTATTTCATTTTTTGGTCTTTTCTAGCTTATAAAAGCTCGGTTTTTAGTGAGAGTGGCCCCTCTGTGCTGGAAGTGGTAAATAAATATGTCCACTTAGGGCAGGTAGTCCGAGCTGATCCGGATCATGAGAGGGAAATAACTATAGAAGAATAATAATGGGGTCGAGCGCATATGGCAGGTTCTCTCAGATCATGAATGGCAGTTTAAAAAATACCCCTCAAGAGAAAAGTGTACAACAGCTGTATCTTACCGGTACTCACCTGCGGGGCAGAAACGTGGAGGCTAACGAAAAGGGTTCAGCTTAAGTTAAGGACAACGCAGCGAGCCATGGAAAGAAAAATGATAGGTGTAACGTAAAGAGACCGGAAGAGGCCAGAGTGGGTGAGGGAGCAAGCGTGGGTTAGTGACATACTAGTGGAAATCAAGAGCAAGAAATGGGCTTGGGCAGGGCATGTACACTGCGAAGGCAAGATAACTGCTGGTCCTTAAGAGTAACGGATTGGATTCCAAGAGAAGCCAAGCGTAGCAGTGGATGGCAGAAAGTTAGGCGGGCGAATGAGATCAAGAAGTTTGCAGGCATAGGGTGGGCGCAGCTGGCAAAGGACAGGGTTAATTGGAGATACATTGGAGGGGCCTTTGCCCTGCAGTGGGTGTAGTCAGGCTGATGATGATGATGATGATCTTATCGATGCAGGCAAACATCAATTTGCCCTCGGTGCCCCATTAGTAATCCCTGAAGATGTTTGTCTGGCATCCTATCACAGATGAGAGGCGCAAAGCTCTCACCCATTTGCAAACACGCAGGAATTATGGCAGAGAGAAGGCAGAAAGCTTGTTCAATTTGTTTTGTGCCATCTAGGAATCAGGTATCTATGACCTGGCTCTTGAACGTCCGTGTCAGATTCTATTACGCGCATAGTGAGTCAGCAGCTCGCGAATCTATTTGACCACAAGGCAAATACTAAGAATTTAAATGGCCTATTGCGCGGCAGATCGGTACGCCTCGTCCACAATCTGAAAATTTCTACGACAGATCTGGCCTATACCTAAATGGCCTATTGCTCTGCAATTCAGTACGCCTCGCCCACATTCTGACATTTTCGATGACCGATCCGTCCCGGTACGCACAGTGCTCAGATTATTATCAAGCAATATGTTTATGTACACAACATGGTCATGAATGACTGCGGCATATCAGGTTAGCATGTTACCGTTGTTTCCTGTATATAGCTTATCTAGCTGACTGCGCTCTAAACGCAACTTGCTTTTTATCGCTGGCAACATAGGATAGGCTTGTGATGGAAGGCATATGTATGCGTGTGCCGAACTAAGCTGTTCGCCTTGGTCGAGCTCTAAAGTTGTGCTCAACTTGGTCTTTATATTGATGAACGAGCACTGTTTTTTATGAGTGCCCGCCAAAGCCTTTATTATTCTGGAGAGTCTGAGTGCATATTAAGGCATGTCTCTAGTGGGAAAGGGAAATGAATTGGATGAACATATCCCATAATTTCCCGTCTTTAGGTTAAGTGCTAGCTGCTCCGTCACCCCAGTGATACTGACATGCACTGGCAACCATGGCGGCTGCAGATAGCGCTGAACACCGTTTTTCTCTTTCGACCGAAACGCCAACAAGACATATACCGGTATTCGAAAATCAATAATGCGAGGACGGCAGCAGTTTCAGATAAAGCAAAACCAAAAGCCGCGTTAAATGATTAATATTTTCATTAAATCAGAATAGCCTTGAAAGCACTGTTGTTTTTCTACATATTTATTCAGTAGCCTTAGCTAGTGAGGGAGGGGGGGGGGGTGGGGGGTTTCAAGAAACTAAGCACCTACTTTGATTTTTTTTTCCCAAAAGCTCTTATTTCCTATTCTTACCTAAAAAAGCGGACAGCACGTATCAGAGCAGTGCGAATGATGACCAATAAAGCGTCGTTTCTTGCACACTCTACAAAGCAGTAGGTGCACAATTTTTTTCTTTTATTTCGCCCAGAAGCACAGTTAATCGACTGCGACTTCAGAACGTAGTTTTGTATTTTCATTTATATTTATCCGAGGTTACCCTGAGAAAAGCACAGCAAAAGGACACAACTTCCCAGCGGCTTTATCGGGACATTTTGGCCCGCGACGACTCTTTGTGACCCGAGCCTCTTATCTGGCTTCGTGCTTCGTCGGCCGAGTTAACAGTAAAGGGATTGCGTTGGCAATGCGACGCTCCAAGAGTCACACCGGTGCGATCTGCTAACGCCGCGGGTGTATCGCGACGGATGGAAACGCGTCCGCTAGAATGCGCACGACGCAGAAAAGCAAGCCCTGGCCGATGATGCTGGTTCTCGCTGCGAAGTATCGGTTGTTTTCGCCTTCCTTACTCGGTGACCCCTGCAATCATGCTGCTGCGGGTAATTCTGTGCAGTACTCTCGGCGCTTGCTGCTGGTGAGGCCAGAACAGTCAGTAACGAGAATGGCAACTCTGCTTCGCTCTGTGCGTCACGTGTCAAGCCCGATTTCGATTACCCGAGCCAGTGAGAAAATGTTGAAGGAATTTGAGTGAACTTCCTTTTCAACTCCTGCATTCGTCTGTATCTGAAAGCGTGGGAGGCAGTAGCGGTGTTGATGAGCAGCGAAATGCGTTACTTCACGCATAATAACAAGCTATCTCGGGACTCTACTCACGAATGATAAGCTATCTCGGAGTTCCATCTCCCTGTGTGCAAACACGGCCGGTAGAGTGCCGCTTTGTCTGTCCGCAACGAGGCCCTTACTCCGTGTTACGAAGCACTTAAGTTATCACTTCCCTTTTTCAGACTATCAGTTCTGGGTCATGAAACTGCTAAGGCGGAGTATTGCAGCAACTAGACTTAAAGGACAAGCCGTAGTTATCACGAGTGATGTTGCGGCGGGACGAAGAGGAAAAATATTCGGTGACCTTAGGATCGATTTCTAGTTATGGCGGGTCTAAATGGTGGATCGTGTCGCAGCTTTGAGCCACAGGCCTTGCATTAACCCTCGCACTAAACACGAGCCTACCGAAGATTTCCAGATGGGCATAAAATCACTTCTTTTCTAGCGCATTCCCTGATGCGAAATGACTTTATTCCGTCAAAACTGAATAATTTATTCCCGACCAGAGAGGTTTTTTCCACGTTTGATTGGACTATATATATTTCCCTCAAGGAATTCGTACGGCGTGCTGAGGGAATGTTTTTCGTGCCCACAGGGAGGTTTGAAAGTAGGCTTAGGGGATTACTTTACAATCATTTAGGTCTGAATGAGCAGATTAGAATTTTGTTTAGTTACTTTGGAAAGTATATATTTGGGTGCTCTGCTCTTGTTGAAGCTTTTCTTCAACCTGCTGCATTCTGGGAGCCTTTCAGCAAGAACCGAAGTAATGCCATTTAGAGCCATTTAAGAGGCATTTAGTATGCCTGCAACGCCGGCATCAATAAGACGACTATTTTCTGACCCAGAATTCAGGTCATTGACCAATCTCTGCAATACTCTCCTTACGTTACAGCTCTGCAAAGTTTGCTTAAAAGCATACTCACGGCCTAAATTTCAGCCCCTAATAAGGCACGGTGCCGAGATAGAGGCGCACGTATAATTTTACTGGGGAGCGTCACTTTATTCATACAGAGATCTACTGCGGCTACGCCTTGGCTTCAGCCATTGGTAAGTAGTGGTACTTGAAAAGGCAGTTCAGACAAGTGACGGTGAGGTTGGCCCTTAGTTGTTCAGTCGTAACGGACAGGTCGCTCGTGAATGTCACTGTGCCCTTGTGCTCAGTCATGATGAAGCCGTTGTCTGAAAAGTGACCTTTGACTTTGCCTGCTGACAGCCACACAAACAGCGCAACGCCATCTGTAGTCAGGCCAATAACGTGGACGTTAGCCTTGTCCGCCATGGCGTCTGGTGACGTGCCCTCGGAATGTTCTTGCAGCGACGTGTGGCCGAGATTTGTCAAGGATTCGGAGACAGGCGTCTGGCCGGATTCTGTGGACCCGTTACTGTATTCGATCTTTGGCCCGTGGGAAGTCCTGTTCAGTGAGGCCTCGTCAGTTGTTGAGGAGACATTTTTCTTTGCCTTGTCGTCCGGCGTCTTAGCTTGACCTGTTTCAGGCCCTACAGGAGTATCGGCGGTGACGTCAGTGACCTGCACAGGAGTTGCGCAGATGGCTTCCGTTAAACCGTATTACGTAGCATTCGTGAGAACTTAAATATTAATTGGTTGAGAAATACAACTGAAGAAAGTTATTTTTAGTAATTGATAACACTTAATTTTGTGGAAGGAGCAAAGCCTTCTCTTTGAACCGACACGCATAACTGCATGCAAAGTTGTGACTCCGACTCTACACTGTTCAATTCATCTATCCTCTAACTGAACTGTTGCTACGTGCTTGTATCCTATTATAAAATGACAGATCGGTGTAATTCGCGTACTTGTGCACTCAGCAGTGAGTCTCTTGCTGACACTGACATGAAAGCACGGCTGATTTGCTCTTAGATGCCACTACACAAAGGAAGCAAGCCGGCCGTGCGTGAGACCAACCGCCGCATTAAATTAAGCACACGTGCTGGTAGCCGACGGGTCACTCGTTGAGGGTACACACTACTTCTCATTGAGTAGCAGTGGCGCTGGTGGTGAAGCTGGTGAAAAACTTTCATCTTTAGGAAGAGCGACTGGATCAGTCCTCGTGGTGGGGTCGAAAAAGATGATCCCTGCAATCTTGTGCACGTTCATCGGCGGCAATTGGCAAGCCGGAATGGCGGAACGGAGCGGCGGAAGCTCGCATGTCGCCTTTTATATAAGCGTTCGCGTTTTCGAATTCGCAACTATTTTGACTCCATATAAGAATTATATGTGTATATTATATATTATATTATATTATATTATATTATATTATATTATATTATATTATATTATATTATATTATATTATATTATATTATATTATATTATATTATATTATATTATATTATATTATATAATAGTGCCTGCCGGTGCAGACATTACTGCCAAAGCACACACTGCTAACAAAAGACATTCTAATGATACATGTTTACCAACTCGCTGTTACTCGTGGAGACGAAAAATCTTAAGAAACGCCAAAGCATGAAGAGGTCTAACCCCGCAGACAGAATACAACTGGAAGAGCTTTCAAAGTTTGTAAATAAGTTTAAGAGAATCAACATAAAGAAGTATAATGTGGTGAGAATTGAGCATGCTCTGAAGAGCGACGGTAGCCAAAAATTGGTCAAGAGGAAACTATAGACATAGGCTAGATCAGATGTATGCGCGAAGAGACCAGTAGGACAATACCATTAACAATATGGGTAAGATAGATAAAGTGAAGGATCTATGAAGCGGTCGGTGTAATCAGGACGATAATGACAGAGGGAGTAGTGCAGAGACACCCAGCCAGTAATGAAAGAGGAAGTAAACAAAGCCTTAGAACCAATGCAAGGGTGGAAATCAGCTGGTGAGGACCAGGTAATAGCAGATCTGTTGAAGCACGGTGAGGAGATTATTCTACAAACACTGGCCCCCCTGTATAAGAAATGCCTCATGACGTCCTCTGAAGCGGAATCTTGGAAGAATGCTAAGATTATCTTAATCGTTAAGAAGGGGGACGTCAATGACTTGAAAAATTACAGACCGATTGGCATACTGTACGTTGTCTGCAAGGTATTTGCTGAAGTAATCGCTAATAGAGTCAGGCCCACCTTGGACTTCAACCGTGTGACCAAGCAGACTTTCTTAAAGCCTACTCGACAATGCACCGCATTCACGATATCAATCAGGTGATAAAGAAATGCACAGAATATAACCGACCCCTATATATCACCTTTATAGATTACGAGAAAGCATTTGATTCAGTTCAAACCTCAGCAGTCATGCCTGCATTAAGGAATCAGGGTGTAGAAGAGCCATGTGTAAAAATACTAGAGGATACCTATAGCGGCTGCGCAGCCACCATATCCCCGCATGAAGACAGCAAAAAAATCTCAATAAGAAAAGGTGTAGGGAGATCTTTCCAATGGTATTCACCGCGTGCTTACTGGATATACTCAGAGGCTCGGATTGGGAACAGCAGGGAATAAGAGTTAATGAACAACATCTTCATAATCTGGCATTCACTGATGTCATTGCCTCGCTAAGAAAATTCAAGGGAAGAATTGCAAAGAGCATGAACAATGACTTAGACAGGCAGAGCAGAATGGTTGGTCTAAAATTTAGTATGAAGAAAACTAAACTACTGTTCACTAGTCTTGGAAGGGAACAGTAGTTCACGATAGCCAGCGAGACGCTGGAAATGGTAAGAGAATACATCTACAAAGGGCAGGTAGTGACCGCAAATCGGGAGCACAAAATTGAAGTAACTAAACTAATTATAATGGGATAGAGCGCATTTGGCAAGTGTTTTCAGATTATGAAATAAGTTTGTTTGTTTGTTTGTTTGTTGTGGCGGTTTGTTGAACATAAGTCTTGAGGGACCAATGTCCCTCAAGAGAAAAGTATATAACAGCAATATCTTACCGGTACTCACCTATGGGGCACAAACGTGGAGGCTAATGAGAAAGGTTCAACCTAATTTAAGGACAACGCAACGAGCAATGCAAAGGAAAATGGTAGGTGTAACATTAAAAGATATGGATGATGATAATGATGAATTTTTATGGCGCAATGTCATCTGTGGCCAAAAAGCGCCATGACACAAGGTGTTTTCGACTACTCAGGGTGCGGTCAAAGACACTTTTCCCAAGCATTTCACCCTGAAGAAGCCGAGCACCAGGCAGGGGAAAGCTTGTACCCATTGTATCACCGGTGGGTACCCGGCGGCACTGGGGATCGAACCCCGCACATCCCGCATGCGAGGCGGATGCTCATCCACTTGGCCACCGCTGTGGTTAAAAGATATGGAGAGAGCAGACTGGGTCAGGGAACAAAGGCAAGTTAATGACATTCTAGTCGAAATCAAGAAGGCATGAGCATCGGCAGTATATGCAATGCGAAGGCAAGGTAATTGATAGTCGGTAAGGAAAAGGGACTGGATTCCAAGAGATGGCGAGCGTAACAGGGGGTGGCTGAAAATGAGTTAGGCGGATGAGATTAGGAAGTTCGCGGAGTTATATAAGGTAGCCGCAGCTGGCACGAGACCATGTTAATAGACATATGGGAGAGCCATCTGTCCTGTAGTAGGCGTAGTCAGGCTGGTGAGAATAATGATGATAATTTTTACTCGAGTGTTAATACACCTGTGCTATCGCAATGGCCTTCAGACAGCTTCCTTAGAAACTCTTTTCTTCTATGTGCCTGATGCTTTTCCATTGCAGGTTGCTTTGCCAGAATGCTGCAACACACAATGCATAGGCTCGGCGTATAGGACACTGAGTCCACCAGACTCCCAGCTTGTGATACGTCATCAAGCAGTATATTTATACTATTTTTGTCAACTATTGTGCAATTGTGAAGCTGATATTCTCTTATCTCGGAAGGAAATACAGGTCAGATAGGTGGGGACATATCACTCCTATTCATGCAAAACAGCTGCCCTAAAGGAAGCAAAGCCCGATGGGAAGATGAAACAAGAATACACAGGGAAGTTCCGGCAATAATGCTTAAATATCCATTGGCCGCAGACGCACATCCTCATATTCCGATGAATGATATCTTACTGCACAGTGCATCAAGACCCCCGGTGTGACGATGCTTTCGTGCATAACAACATTTCCTACATGAGCTCCTAGTGTCGCGCCGCTGGGGAAACACTGAAGATTTTTTGGCGTGCAAACATGGCGTGCTGGCCAGAAACGCTTCCAGCCCCAGCCGCCTGCGGACACGAATCTTCGCGCGGTATTGATCTAGGGCAAGGCTAATGTTCTGACACGTGATCTGCATTTCTCTGAAATCTGAAGCCACGCAGAAGATTGTTTGTAAATAATACGAATACATTGCCCCGCAAAAGGTGAAGAAAATAGGTACAAAGCATCGGGCGTGGTGATGCTTATCAATTTAGCCTTGCTGCAGAGTCAGGCGGCATGAGTAAGTAGGTCAGCGCGGGGAGAGCGAAACAAAAAGAGCTCTGTTTACGGTAAATACTGCGCGAATTGAGGTGACGGCCAGGACGGTTTGTCAATTTCTGCTTCGGGCCACGGTTCTCAAGGCTACCTACAAAGAACGGCTTGGCCAGGGCCTGATGCTGGTAGCGATAAGCAAACGGTCACGGTGTAATGAAAAACACTTCTCCTACGAGGTCTCCGTTCGCAGGTGTTTTGAATCGACGCAAGGTACGCATTTCGGTGTGCTCAATCTTCTTCAGTCATGGTACGAAAAGATTGTTGTTGTGACATTCAGTGCTCGGAGCGCAGGCGATAACTTGGAACAGGTCGTGGGAGATGACCGAGCAAAGGTCTTTCTAGGAGGCCATAACTCGCAACAACCCCCAAATCATGTCTCAATTGGGGAAATAAATGATCGCTTCGAAAGAACTGGACTATGCTTGTTTTTTGTCTTTAATCAAATTCGTTTGCGCACATTTCTTAGTTTGCATTTAATTTCTGCGATTTATACCTATTCATTCTGGGAATGATGTACATCTATGACTCTGTTGCATGCAGCTTAAGAAATTTTATTCTTGCTTCCTTCGAAGAAAAGGCGAAGGCGTTAAGGAGAAGCGAGACTCTGCCAGTTCAGCCACGGGCTCTGCACAGTTGGCCATTCGCGCATCCACACTCGTAGCCATGTAGAGACGAGTACTTGATGAGGAATTAGCTTTCAGAGAATTTCGACCGCTATGAACTTTGTTCCAGGAAGGCTGCGAACTATCTGAATACGCCCACGGAGGGTGCACGTGATTTCTCGCTATGTGATTCATATCACCGCTCATGAATGCATTCCAGCCTCTGTCAAGCACACCTTCGAAATACTAGCTTCTCGTAATGTGTGGATCAAAAGAATTTTTCGAGAATACCAACTGAAAAAAAAATCAACAGCGCACGCAGAGCAATGTAGACTTTTTCGCCCGCTTACATTTAGCGCATTTTGGTACCACTGGTAACAGTGGAGTAACAACCTTGAAACTTATACGGTGGTGGTAGTGGTTTTATTAAAAATAATAGTAAAAAGGAAGGAAAAGATTTTTGCTAGCCCCGGCATCTGCCATCGATACTGAAGCACCTGAGCTGGGGCAGCGGAAATAAAGGACAGCAGGCAGAATGGAGAAATGAAATGAGAAACTTATACGCAGTTCCACCCTCAGAGATGACTTGAATTGCACAACGTAAAGAAAACTTAGTTCATTTTTTCAGTTTTTGCTACTTCCATTTAACAATCCCACAATTTTTGTATTAGTTCAGCATTTAGATAAATGACTAGCGGCCTCTGCGGGATTGTTTATTGCACTGTAATTCTATTGTTTCTTTTGTTTAAGTAAGCTATTGAGAAAACCTAGCATTCAAGCCGTACTTTATCGATGGGCTGAATAAATCGATATTTTATACAACTGGCAACCAATTTCTAGCTATATTTATAATTTCTTGAAATGAACTAGAGACTATGACTTCCTTGCTGTGGTAATCGGTAGTTACCTGTTCTTGCACGCTTTTCAAACGTTACATAAAAATGTGACGTAGTTGGTGAAATTTCGTATGCAAAGCCACAAACCAAGCTATTTTTAAATAATCGGGAAATATTCTGAGTTAAGAAAAAAACTACTCTTTTGTATGTAACTGATAATTCGCATAAGAACTATCAAGCCGATAGGTTCCCCTGGAATGCTCTTGTGAGTCATCTGGACATGATCTTTTCGCAGCGCTTCTAAAGCGCTGTTTCTTAAGCATTGCTTGCGGAGTGCTTCCTGAACAACCACTTAGACGTTAGAAGTTAAACCTACTAGAAAGATGGGTTGCTAACAAACAAGAGTTATATTAGTCACCAGCGACGCGAAGTTATATTACAGCGACGCGCAAGACTACCTTTTAAATTGTTTAATGACTTTAAATATCGACACATTCGACATCAACTGCTTCAATTCCGCTTTCTTAGGGTCAACGTGTACATAGAAAAGGCGCATAGATGTGAGAACGCCTTTTGCCAAAGGGGAGGGTTGTGAAAAAAAAGAGTATAAATTTTAAGCTGCTTTCGCTATCCTCATACATCATTATAATTTATATGTATGGGCGTACTGCCAACAAATTTTAGGATGCTGTCTTTTGTGCTTTTATCGCCGCTATCATTCTTTTTTATCTTAGGCACAGGGTGCTATTAATAGCAGCTTCGCTTCACAAGGAAAGTTGCCTGGGCGTATGTTTATTTGACGCATTTTAGCTTATCTGTTAATAATCGCGACTAGACAGTATTCTCAAGTGCTTCACAGTGTTCACGCGAATGGCCATCTGCTATCTAGAAATTTCTGTGTTAGTTTTGCATAAACCGCGAACGGGAGCCACATTTTTAGTTTCAATGGCTGTCGAGTGTGCTTGCTAAGCACTGTCGCCGCCACTGAGTGCCCTTGTGTCAAGAGTAAAAGTTTGGAAAGTAAGATAAGTCGTCTGTGTTGGAAGCCTTCGTGTGCTTCCTGCTTGTCAGAACAGCTTCCGTGCCCCACAAGAAGTTTCTACTGTGCTGCCTGAATGCAAGCGAAAGTTTGGTTGCATTTCTGAATTGCAGCACTGTGATCTCCAGGAACTTATTCATACACACTGATATAGTTTTTAGGGAAAGGAAATGGCGCAGTATCTGTCACGTATATCGGCGGACACCCGAACGGCGCCGTAATAATAATAATAATAATAATAATAATAATAATAATAATAATAATAATAATAATAATAATAATAATAATAATAATAATAATAATAATAATAATAATAATAATAATAATAATAATAATCGGTTTCTGGGGAAAGGAAAATGGCGCAGTATCTGTCTCCTATATCGGCGGACACCCGGACGGCGCCGTAATAATAATAATAATAATAATAATAATAATAATAATAATAATAATAATAATAATAATAATAATAATAATAATAATAATAATTGATTTTGGGGAAAGGAAAATGGCGCAGTATCTGTCTCACATATCGTTGGACACCTGAACCACGCCTTAAGGGAAGGGATAAAGGAGGGAGTGAAAGAAGAAAGGAAGAAAGACGTGCCGTAGTGGAGGGCTCCGGAATAATTTCGACCACCTGGGGATCTTTAACGTGCACTGACATCGCACAGACACGGGCATCTTAGCGTTTTTCCTCCATAAAAACGCCGGGTTCGAATTCCGGATCAGTAGAACGGCGCCGTAAGGAAAAGGATAAGTGAGGGGGTGAAAAAAGAAAGGAAGAAAGAGGTGTCGTAGTGGAGGGCTCCGAAAAATTGGCAGTGGCTTAGCTCGGCTATGCCAGGGTATACGTAGCAAAAGCTAAGGCATAGCTTGGTTAGCCTTGGTCACGGAGGAAGACTATACAGGAGTGGAAACTCCCCCGTCTGCGGCGACCAGAAAAGGTCACAAGCCCGCGGCGCCACTGTCCTGCTGGCGGCGCCTGGCGGCCTGGAAAGAAACTACTGAAATACAACGTCACGGCGTGCCCGCTGAAGCAAACACCCGGCCGCGGCCGTGTCGTCTGCTTGTCGTCTGCTTTGAGCGCGCCGCCGGAGCCGCCTGGCCGGGCGCTGCATTTTTTTTTCCTGCTGCTTCTACGAGGCGCCGCATGGCGCCGCCACTGCATGCGACCCCGTCGGCGCATACAGTTGTGACTTTATCTGGTCGCCTGCGCTCGCTCGCACTGACTGGAGTTTCACCTCCTGTATAGCCTTGCTCCGTGGCCTTGGTTAATCTTGATTGCAAGTCCAGGTTAGTCTGGTTGTCTGGCTAGTTGTTGTCACGTGGTTCGTCACGCGGTTGGTCACGTGACCAGTCACGTGGTTGGTCACGTGGTGCGGTGCGAGCACGGTGGAATGGGAGCACTGCGAAACTGCGAGTTCGTGGCCAATGTAGCTTTCGCTACAATAATTTCGACCATCTGCGGATCTTTAACGTGCACTGACATCGCACAGCTACGCGGGCATGTGAGGTGTTTGCCATGTCGTGAGGACGCGAAAAGAGCCAAGCTCGTTGCGCGGGTACCAGGAAATACTGCCGTCGTTTTCAAAGGGGCGAATGGAAGTGGACCATATTCGCCGCTCCCTTCACTGCGTCAGGACAAACTGCGCAGTCGTGAGTTTGCACATGCCTTTGAGAATTAAGTGTGGTGAGAGCTGGGATCATACGTGACGAAGGCGCACCCAAAAGGAATTTATAGAAAGCGAACAAAGGGCAGAGGAAGTCAAAGAGGGGGGTGCGGCCTTGCATAAGATAGGAATTAGAAATCCGGAATTAAAATATAAAACAATCGACGCATATATTTCACATCGATCGATGAGAGTGGAAAGTTAGAAGGGTTTACTTTCGCGTTTACGCGCTTTCGGTAAGGAGATTGGAATGTGACCCTGAATACAAAGTACACAACAGCCGGAAGCTTACTGGAAACTGCTGGCCCGTGATTTGGACGCGAAACCCATCACGTCAGCATAATATGCGTCCATTTAGGGCGAAAGCGTTCATGTGTATCCTTTTTCGTAATCAGTTCGATTCCTTTAACGGCACACGCGTGGAATTTTATTGGAATAAACTTCTGCAGAAAGTTCTGGTAAACTTCTTGCAACTACTTACTGATTAAGAATGGCTGCCATTGTGTAACTATCTGTATTCTTTCTAGGCCTATGAAGTTAAATAAGGAGGGACATTTCCCGAGAGCGAGGTTTTCGCTTGAAAAGTGCTACGCTTCTCTAATTTTCTTCGTCGCTGCGTTTTTTTTTTATTTCAAACCGCGATATAAGTGCGAAATAGAGAAGTCCAGTCATTCTAAGTAAACGGTGTTCAACCACAATGTGGTCTAGAAGCTAAGGCTATTATCCTTCGAACCCATGTGAGGAAAAAAAAATTAGAGCCTATTTAGCATACTCCGCCAAATGCAAGGTATTCGGACAATGTGGGGCTCTTTTACAGCCACTGACGTCGCATAGCACGTGGGAGTTTTTGCATATCGTCTACAGCGAAATTCGCAGCCGCGTCTCAGCAGCTGAACACTGTAGCCACTGAGTCAGGGCGAGGGAACACTACCTCTTGAGCTCCTATGAGCTCAACTAAAATTGCTGTTGACTTATTCGTGTCATTCTAAGCGGGTGACTTGCGGAGCGCAGACCTCACTCACCTGCAGAGTGACTGAGGCGATATCTTTCGCAAAGCGAGGCACCTGCAGCAGCAGGAAGTTGGTGGACAGCGTCTGGTTGTCGGTACCGTTCAGTAGGTTGAAAGTGAGAAAGCTGTTGTTAAGGTTGCAAGACGCCGACGCCAGAAGCTTGGAGATGTTGGCCACGTAGACAGGTTGGGCGTAGCTGGCCACCTAAGCAAGGAGGGCACGCGAGATGAGTTACAAGCTGCGAGTTAAAAACAGCGCACTAACGACAGAAATGCTTGCGTGTCCCGTGACGCCGTAAGCGGCAAGGGCGCCAAACTGTTATCGCTATTTAGCGAAATCACGACTCCCGCTCCCCCCCAGCGCCAGCAGTGGCTCTTAATTAATCTGGGACGCGGGGTCGTAGTAATACATGTCGGGAAATGGAGCGAACATTGGTGCCTCTGCCTTGAAAGAGAAGAGAAAAGCGGTAGGCGAAAGACACGTTTATTTTTTTCTTTTCCCACCTACGACCTATTCGGTACTATTTTTTTTTTTTGCACGCCAGTCAACGCACTAAAAGCAGGCAAAACACGTTCATGAATCTCGAATGCGAAAACGACCTTTATGAGCATGTCATTCAAAAAGGATGAATTCGATTCGATACAGCGATATAAGGAACTAGCAGACAAGCATTTAGAGATTTCATGGGTGTTGATGCGTTTCGTGAGTACAAAAACCATAGAACAAATTACATTGCGAAGTAATTGGTTAGGTGTTCGCCGGTCATGGAGCACGCGTCAGCTAGAATAGTAACTAGGCACCGTTGCCTACACTTGCCACAGCATATTCCACTTTATTCGGAAACGCGGCCACACGCGTCGCATTTTCGAAAAGACGCTCTGTTTCGGCGAGGCGAAGAGTTAGCAGACTGCTAGGCAGGCTGCCTGTGCGTCGCCGAATCCTTCTCGGCAGCTGCGCACGTCGAACAATTAATTTGATGTCCACGCACGCTGTCCACTTGATGTCCGCGTAGTGTCCGCGTGCTGTCTGCGTGCCCTCCGTCCGCTGCCTTTATGACGGACACAGCCATAACGCACGACAGCGAACTAAAAACCAAGGTCAAACCACAAGGTCTTTAGCCAAGGTGCAACTAGCTGCCCATGCACAAATACTTCGGTCAAAGACGCTAGAGTGCTATTCTTATTGCCTGCCTCGGCGGCTGGGAGACATGGAGCGGGAAGATGAATATAGGAAGAAAAGAAAAACCCACATCAGATTTTGACTACTTTCGAAAGCAAATGTGAGTTTCCCTACTAGTGTAATAGTAGATTTGGTTGATACATCCGCGAAACCACAGTGCTCCCTCCATGTGACACATCCGAACAAGACAAGCTTGAGGCATGCTTCATCACGTGGCCTCGTAGAGAAAAAAAATACTAAAGAAAAATATGCGAAGGTCACCTACTTCATCTGCGACGCTGCAGCGAACGAGCTCAATATAAAGCGCAAAAGGTTTACACGGAAAATGATGCTCGCTTTCATAAGACACGAGTTTTTCGTCAGTGCAAAAGAACTGATGAAGCTGAGTTTACTGGACCAGCGCAAAAAATGAATTTCACCCAACCACGCGAAGATTTTCAAGCTGCTTAACAGAGCTGAATTACATTCCTGTGAACAAATAAATAAATTCAACGCCGTAGGAATTACGTTCCTATTGTTTATACGGGCTACATAAAGAACCAAATTATGCAGCTACTACAGTCGAATACAACTCAACAAATAAGCGGCAAAAGCCTCTAAAGGAAGCCCTTCAGCCATTGGCGTAGATGGATTGCTGTGACGTCGCGGTTAATCCTTGGTTAACCCCAAGTCATGCTAGGTCAACATGCTGTCATGCTAGCGGGACAGTGGCTTAATGGGGACTATTGCACAAAAAGAGGAGCTTGAGAGCGCAACCCGGCATTATTGCGCAATACTAATCCTGAAGAATATACTGCTGCAAGAGTCATGAATGTGTCTGAAAAGAGTGGGTAAATACTTTGCTCAGAGATAGCGCTTTCTACGTGGAAAAAAAAAACAGCTCTCGTGGAAAATGCAGCAGAGCCTCTCAACCGGGAGGGGGTCTTGTGAGCAGCGAACGCTGCTAGCACGCGGTGCAAGCGCGAGCTTTCTGCAACTGGCGAGTAACACACGCCTCTTAAGCGTGATCTCCCGACGAACAACACACCAATACAAAGTACGCCTGGTCTATGCAATGCACTGCGGTGCATCACGCGTCGGTTTCGAAAGCTACCGCAGTAGACAGGTTTTCACGAACTTCGTAAAAAAACTTTCCTCCTACTTCACTCAAAACTAGAAGAAAAAATGAACACAAAGTGTGGTTGCAACGAAAATTTTCATACGGGAAACGTGGCCTTTCACTGTTGGCGTGAGAGACCGAAGCCATTAGTGTTGCTTATGCTTCGCAACATAGTGGAGTTAACAGGAGACTCTGCTGCCGCTGCTCTCTGCATTATTAGGCGTAAGCGAAGACGTGCCGGCTTGGCACAAATGTGCGGTCAACGGGCCCTTGTGTACAGACACGAGAATAGCCTGCCTGTGTTTTTTTTTTCTACTTGCGACAGGGGGCGCAGTTTCCCTTATTCTCCCGCACGCACC
Source organism: Amblyomma americanum (assembly GCA_030143305.2). Taxonomy (NCBI): domain Eukaryota; kingdom Metazoa; phylum Arthropoda; class Arachnida; order Ixodida; family Ixodidae; genus Amblyomma; species Amblyomma americanum. Next base: position 172,034 of record JARKHS020002871.1, read on the forward strand.
GTGACCACTTGCCGAGTTTCCCACTCCTGCGCTCGTGAGAGGGATCAATTTAGTTTCGCCTCTCTTTTTTATCCCCCCTTTGCTTTGCTTTTTCAAAAATTTACAACGAGCCGTGAACAACCTAGGATTTCTTTGGCGCGGAAACTATGCTTTCGTCTTGGCTTGCCACTTTCCTAGCAATTTTGTTGGCCTAAGAGAGCTTTCGTGTTTGTTTCCTTACAGGCCATGGTTTCTGGACAGGCTCTTTTTACATCTTCGCAGGTTGAAAGCCAAAAGTTCTTTGCTCGCGAACATTTTAAAGTTTGTTGTAACCTTCATCTAATTTTCATTCCACTGAACACCGTGCGAGTGGAGGTCTTCTTTCACCAAAACTCGTTTCCATGCCACCACCTCATGCTAGGAACATCAGACCACGCAAACTCTATTGCGGCTTTGCTGTTTTATTTGTAAGCAGCTGGGCAGCTGGTCATAAAACCTTGTTTGCTGTTGCAACGATGAAAATTATGAGCAAGATAGTGAGGCGACCTGCGAGCGCAAGTGGTCCAGCCAACAAGACGAGAAACCTCGTAGAGATGCATAGCACTTTATACTTTGCTTGCACGAGCATACAAAAAAAAATATGTGCGCTGCCTTCTCCTACCATAAAACAAATGAAAAGATAGTTTTCTGTGAGAGCTTAATGGTTCAGATAAAAAATAACGTCCTAAGCAAAATTCTTACCACCTGCACACTGTTCACGATATCTTTGTTCATAGCATTGCACGAACAGCTCGCATATGTAACATCCTATGAAATGAAGAAGCAGCCACTGACCATAGTATAAATTAAAAAAGAAAAATCATCTCGATATTCATACTGTTTTCGCGTTCACAATGAGCAGAACAGGAGCGGTCAAGAACTTACATGCGAAGAATATGAAGTAATGAAAGAATATTACGTAATGAAAAAATATCATACACTTTAGTTTTTTACTTCCAAACTACTAGGAACAGGCTACAGTGCGCCATACTGCGGTGAAGTTCAGAAGATGTAGCTGCAATTTTGAACATATTTTTATCATTTCACCAGTGCACAAATGAAGCACATGTCTCACATTAGCACGTGCAGCGCGCATTCTTTAAGTCGATGCTTTAATACATAACCGTAACAAGCTTGTATAACCGTGTGGACCGCACACAGTGTTATTCACGCTCATTGGGTGCAATGGCTTCGAACGCAAAGATTCTGCCTCCCTATATGTTCATCTATTGCGCACCTTTGAACTATGACCCTACTCCAAGCTCTGCGGATAGATGGAGTCGCTGAACAACCGGCGAAAATTGTGACAAAACACTGTGCATTTGGTGCAAAAGAGGACGTACCTCCGAATAGAGCGGCCTAATACAAGTTACCGTAATTATGCTTCGCGAAACAACAAGATGAAGTTTTTGCCTGTGTAATCACGTCATTTAGGCTGCGCCGTCAACTGTGTCTGTTTGTGTACTCCATATGGAAGCTTTATGCCAGACGTTTGACTCAATTACCACAATTATATAGAAGCGATAGAAAGGCTAAAGAGGCTGAATATGGAGAACAAAAGTGACGGAAGAAGCCCTGCTTGCAGCTCCTTTATCATAATGAGAGCGGGTGGTTATAGAGCCTTGAAGTAGGAGGGAAAGAATACTGCCACGCACGAGATGAACACGATATGCATGCGAAGGTATACATGTGAGTCAACCATGTGTACACAGATCAACAAAGGCGCTTTCAGTTTTATGTATCGCCAGCGATGCAGGGCTAAAACACGCATTCCCAGTTTTTTTTTATATATATACATAGGTCTCGACCAATCCACATGCGGGCCTGTATCTACGGCTACACAATACACTAGCTTCCAGGAGCCTTGCTCTAAATTGCCGCACCTGTGCATGGAATGCGGTAAACAGGAAAAGAAAAGTGGTTCAACCCGATTGAACCTAGTAAGGCGAGCGAGAAGCTCGGCACACCTGGTTGAGCAAGGTTAGGCGTGGCTTTGTTTCGGTTTTGCCTCGGCTTCGCTGTAAGCCGAGGCAGCGGCCTCACTTTCTGTCTTCACGTTCACGCACTTTTCGACGATTTTCCTCCTGTCTCTGCTCTCGTTCATCACATCCATCTCTGTATCGTGCGCCACACGTTTTCGCTTTAACACAGCTTGTCTCCGAGCTATATCAGCCGGATGATTACACTCTTCCTTCTATTGCAAATCGTTTGCTGCGAGCGCCCGGCACGCTGTTCAGCCGTGATGTCGTCTAGCGAGGGTTTTACAGACAGCCACTTTTTATTTTATCTCTCTCCACTCTGAGAACATGATTCGGCGAACAGCAGCACGGGTATTACTCAAGGCGAGGGAGGCAGCGGCGAGGAGCGAACGAAGCTGCGGCGCGGCGGCGAGCGAGGCACGTGATCTGACGTCAGAGCCACGTGATTCGGCGAGTGGTGGCACAGGCGTTTCTCCGGGCGAGGAAGGCAGCGGCGAGCGAGGCATGTGATCTGACCTCACAGCCACATCTCCACCCCTCCTCCTGGTTGAAAGTCATTGTCAAGCGGTTTTGACATTGAGCTTTGCATGCGAAGAGCGAAGCTTTTCGCTCTAAAAGTGCTAAGCAAATATCCCGGAAGCTAGTGTATCGTGCAGGATTAGAGACCCGACAGTACTTAAACTAATCGAGGCCTATCATATCAGGAAAAGTTGGAATGCGTGAGTTAGCACTGCATCACAAATATGAAAGTGTCTTTCTAGAGCTGTTGAGAAACTGCTGACGTACATGTGTGCCTTCCCTTGTATACCGTGCTCGCTCGCGTACCAGTCTCGTAATCTTCCCCTTCTCTCCCTTTCATGACTGTGTAATAAACTTCTTTCATTATGAATAAACAGTTTCAAGCAGTGCCTGTTTGTGCTGTCTGTTTGCGCTTCGTCTTCTCTACGCGATGCACAAACTTTACAACGCATCTTTACTTTGAGCGTCGCGTTTTACAACGGTATTGGGCCCCGAATAGTCAGTACTACATAGTCCTGCACTGTGCAAGCAAGCCCTCTGCTGCTGTGCTAAGGCTCAATCTACCAAGGGACTCGCTTTCCGCAGGCTGATGCAAACGCGCTTGAGCGCTCAGATGTGCAGAGACTTGAAGGGTGTCTTTGCTATGATGTAATATACTTTGCGGCAACTAATGACATCAGTGGTCGCCTCAAGTACATAAAACATAATATACTTATTTTAAAATGTTTTTCATGCCAATCAATTCGCTAAAATTTCAGAACAATGCACTGTACACAATATGCACACGTCCACAAAATATGCATTTATTGTCGTTTATATGGCTGGAAATTGTCAAACAATATGCCACATCTCGGAACCTTTTTAAGGAATGAGCAATATGACAAAGGTTTTCATTTCGGGGACCTGAATCATCGAAATTCTAAATATGTAACCTAAACATCAGAGAAGGCTTCAGTTTACCCTCATAACATTTGCTGCCCGCACACACAGATATGTTTTGAAACACCAGCCACATGCAGTAAAATACATCTGTCGTCTAACAACAGTGTCTTGTGAACGGAAACCCTAGGAATGATCACCATCGACGGACCTGAGGAAAACTTCGCGCAAGTTTCGACCAGTTTTGCCAACCACCGTGTTCAGCGATATACATCATTACCTGCGAAACAAATTATATTTTTGGCTGCTCTGTTCCCTACCAGGCCAGGCGTAGTAAAATTGAGGTTGGTCATGAACAATTCAGTGCACTGAAACGGCGAACCCTCGAAGTTTTCGTGTACCATATTATATTTTCATAAGAGGCTGGGCGCAAGGTTGAAATATTTTAAAATGTCCAGAGTGGGTGTGCCTGGACGCCTGCATGCGCTTACTCTACATTTGCCAACGCCATTATATTGAAGCCGACGGTGACATTGAATCGCCGCATATTAATGTGTAATGAGACAGAACCTCGACGGAGACTCTCCTAGGACTGATTCGACCCGGCAATTGACTACGTGGTAAAGTGGTGTTAATTCCGGTAAAAAGCAATCGTTGTACCCTGCCCCTCGACAAGAAAAAAACTTCTGAAGTCCGTGTGCATTTTTCAACCAATAACAGCGCCTCTTGAACCATGTTTATCGCACTTGTGTGCGTACTTTTCAGCTGCCAATAGGCGCCAAGGAGTTAAACTTTGTAATGGTGACACATGCACAGGAAAGGCCACCTGTCGAGTCACATTATTGACAACGTAGAGAGAAGGCAGGCACAGGTCCGTACCGTGATGTTGTGCGAGATAGACGCCTTGGGCTCCAGCGAGGCGTAGTGGTAGAGCTTGACCTGAAGGAGCAGCTCATAGGGTTGACCCCGGTAAAGGTCGTCCAGAACGTACACGATCAGGCGGCCATCTTCATCGTACGGTGAGACGAGCAATGGCTCAAAGAAGCGCTTGGCGAAGTAGTGCAGCATCTTCCAGTTTCCATTGTAGTCTGCGCAAGAAGCGAGAAAAGAACAAAATGCTGTCTTACACTTATTAAACAAAAAAAAGGGGGGGGGGGAGAGAGACGATCAGACAATCTGATGCGACGAGCCTGCGTAAACAGTGGTGATTTAGCTCTTTATGATCTTACGATTAAAGCTTTTCAAAACGATGGTGCTACTGGAGGGCAGGTGGTTTTCCGACTACATCTTTGGATTTTATTTCGCCGTCGGGTTTTCGCTCCGCTATTGCGCGTACTCCGGACACTCTGAACACGAATACCCCCATATGGGATTAAAAAAAGAATAAGCTGTCCCCTAACGCACTTGGGAGTGCGCTAGAAGGCAGCTCACTCCCTTTTCACTCCCTTATGTTTAAAGTGTAGTGAGTGGAAGTAGGTTGTTTTGGGGTGGGTGGCGCTTCTGGTGGGTAGCGTTAAGTGGGTGGGTGGTGGATAACGCCTCTGGAGGATGAAGGTGGACGGAAGTGGGGTGGGCAAGTGGATCGAGCGTGGCGATGGGTGAGTGGCCGCCCCATACGTAAGTAAGGGTGGGGTCGGGAGGTGGCTGGTAGATGGTAGCTTGTGAAAGGTGGAATCTGTTGCCAGTAGGATTCGCCACTGACTGACGCCAGCTTCCTTAAGGAGGGGGGGGGGGGGGGGGCACATTAGTACTGACTACGCAATAACAGTCTTTACAGTGTTTTACTGCTCCATTTGCTGCTCGCATGCACGGTACATCTGGCCGTAAATAACAACTGAATGTGCCAATTGGCACGAGGCGCGCCTCTGGGAAGCTATGGAAATTGGACGATATTTGCGCGTCTTTAATATTCTGGCAATAAAGTCACCTCGGTGTTTGTTAGCAAAAAAAAGTCAGTATTGTTTACAGTGCATTACAATGAGAACAGAAAACACGGTTGTTAAGAACCTTGAATACAGGTCAGCCTACTCTTCACAGGACAAAGTAATTTGAAAAAAAAATGGCTTGAAATATAAGTGCCCGTCCTTTCAAACCTGATACTTAATTTTTAAAAAGTCAGTAACCTAGAGCCGTTCCTCTTGAAATACAGCAGTCGTGCTCTCATAATGTGTATACGCACGCCAATGTCCCAAGCGGCGGAGGTTGTTAAGACGAGACTGAATGTTCCTTTTAAACCGGGCGTGCATTTTTCTACTCCGCAGTTATCGAACACGAACAGGGAAATGCACGCACATAAACAAGGAATGGATTTTGAGCACTAGAGAACGCAGAGGGAACAAATGCTAACTACGTGCGGGAAAACATCATTTGCCCGCTAGGCGATATTTCCGCACACACGCAAACAAAAAACCTAACTAGCTTGAGTGGACTGGGTACAAGATGGAATCGCAATTAACGAAACTGTGAAAAACATTTAAAACAATTGCCTTGGGAGCAATGGGACATGACCTGAAGGGTATCACAGAATGTACACCTCGGTCATTCTTTGCTTGTAAAGACCATTACATGTTAGCGAAGATTTTCACGCTTGTGCCGAAACGCAGAGCAGTCCCGCCACTAAGAAGTTTTTTTTTTCTGCGAGCGTTGCTAAACTGCAAGTGTCGTCGTAAACACGTACGTGTTATCTATCGCGCCGACGACTGCGATCCTCAAAGGACTCAATATTTTGCTTTCTTCTGGCTGGAGCTTCGAGCAAATGTCCAGGTACAACCCTAAATAGCGCTGCTTTTGTTTCTTTAATACGACTCTATCTCCGTGTACGGGATCTAAGGGAGGATTCAATAAAAGAAAAGACTGCGTGGGATCGTAAAAAATGTTACTCGGGTTATAAAACCACGAAACTTCGTTCCCTCTCTTGTCCAGCTGGGCACTTTATCATAAAAGTATTAAAAGAAAAAATGAAATAATTTTCGAAAACGCCAGCATGAGCACAAAACTAAGCCTGAACCGTGGAGAAAACGTACACCAGGTCAAATTGTTTCTTCTTAATAAAGCGGCATACAGACGCAGTTTTATCATTTATGTGCCTGCATCAACGTCTAGTTTCTCCAGCCATTGAATATACAAATTTTGTACGACGCAACCACTATGATATTGTAAGCCAAGCGCGAGTTCTTCCCTACTCTTAAAACGAACTGGTACCCCTTTTGATCGGCACGAGGCGGAGTCACAGACCTGCTTGCCTTTAGACCTTAGAAAAACCATTCAAGTGGATCCCTTCCCCAAACCTAGCCTAGACGTAGGTAGGAGGAAGGAAAGGATACGGACCTTTCTACGTAAAAACGTGAACAAGACAGACATCGCAATACCGAAGCGGCAACCTACGGCTGCGGCTAGAACGCAGTCGCTTCCATGGCTGACTGCTTTCCTCGAGCAGCAGAAAACTTGGCGATTGCTCAATCCATAGCCAACGGCTGTCGAGAGGATGAACACCTTAGAATTACAACAGACTTGCAAGGCGCTTGCAGAGACTTCACTAATGGCATAATTGATAAGAGAGCCTTACAAATCCAAGTAAGGCAGGATCTGGCACACCCGAACATGTGACCATTACGTGACCGCCAGGACACGAGGGACTACCGGGGAATGAGTTAACGGACAGGTTTCCTCGAGCTTATAAAAACCAACCCTGTCAAGCAGCTCAACACACGCACGTTCAGTAAACCTTCGCAGATCAGTAGATCAGTAGGGGCAGTAGATTCATGTAGCCCCCCCCCCCTCCCCCCACCTCCTTTCTCCTTCCACATAAAAAGACTATAATGAATAATAAACAGCGTGACGCTAGCTCCAGACTGCCGTATACCCAAATCTTTATTTGCATAACATCATGTATGCAGCCAACTACGAAGAGTCGAGTACGTTGTGTGGAGATGCCCCGGCACTGCTACACATAACGTGACAGGGTAAAACCAGCCCGGTATATAACAACCGCATAAGAACTTCGGGGGAGCTGTGGGAGGCACAACCGACCAGCTCGGACCTGGACGTTCTGCGAAAGCTGACCGACAGGGCCAAGAAGGCAGCTAAGGCCAGTAGAGTCCTGAACTCGGAACACAATCATCACTTCACCCCCAATCTCTACATCTATTACTGACCAATAAGTGTTTTCACTCAGTCAGTCCCCGAAGTATTTCGGCTTGCTTGCATAGTGGTGTTCTAAATGGCCTTAAACGTTCTCGGTTTATGTGATTAATGCGTGTGCTAGCAGCATCGACATCTACACATCATTCAACGCCACTGATATTTCAACCAAGTTAGTGTCAGTGTTACGCTAGGAGCGTTTCTCGGCCTAATAAGGGATATTTTTCATTTCGGACTGCTTTGAGATAGCCGGGACATCTCTTTCGTGTCGATTGCTGACGTGATTAAAACTCAAGGGAAAGCCAGTCGTGAACTGCGATTATCTCGGAATATTTCCGTGACCTATACCTACATGTCGCGATAAAAAAAGCTTCTATAATGACGACGAAGAGAAACATTAACAGCACAATCGGTGCCAAAGTTAACCGTACGCTTCATGCATAAATTAAGGCTACCACTGTTCTATTTTTCTCGGGGCATTTTACTATATAGGGTATCCAAATGTACAAGATGTGCCACGGCGGCATCACTGCATGGCCCAGCGGTGACTATGGCGGCAGACGTTGCGGCCTATTCAAAAAGCGTGTACAGATTCCCACAGGCTTGTCTAGGGCGCCAGAACGGAGCACCGGAGATACGTTAACGTCATTGACGAGTGGTCCCTGGCTCGCAACCACACGTTACCGTGCATACGCATTCGCGCGCATAGTAGCTTCCTTCGCCTGTTCCAGAACGTTATATAGAGCCAGGTCTGAAGCGAAGATTGTCAGAAACGCGCGAAGGAGCGTGCTGTTCGAGTGTTCCAGTTCGTAAGCTAAATCTCGCACTTTGTTTATTGTTCTCGACCAGAAAAGTACCATCTCATCCTAGCCTTTTAGGTTCCTTTGTTTCCACGTTTAGTGAACAGAATGCGGCCCAACTTTAAGCGAAAGTGTACCATCCAAAGCCGCCGGTTCTCCAATGGAAGCTAACTTCTAGATACAGTTGTGTACGCATCTGAGAGCGCTAAATTGGAAGCAAACAAAAGGCAGGTTTACACGTTAATATTCCATGTTCAAAAGAACGCCAACTAACCCGAGCCAAAGTCAATGTGCAGTGTTTTAGAGCCGTGTCCCTTAGGGCTGTAAGGGAGCTTCGAGAATAGTTAAGTTTGCTGACTTGTAGACGCTGAGGGATTCTGCCGCTGCTTGCGCGCCAAAATCTACGGCGCGTGCAGCTGGTGTGGTGTGACGTGGATTTGCCGCGTGCTTTCTTCTCCAACATTCGGCCTAGCACGGCTGCCAGCCTTTTTCCGATTACTTGTTAACTACACGCTTTGCCACTTCGGCCTTTATGAATAATGAATTCGCCTTTGCTCGTACCTTTCAAGTTTTGGCAAAGAGTTCTTAGTACCACAAGCCAGCAGTCGTCCCGAGCAGAAAAAAAAAGGATGATTGCCTGACATTGAAAACTTGAAACAAAATAAAATTGTTCCATCTCACCGGCACGCCAAAAACACTACGACGGCGGCAGGCCGAGCTTCCGTGACTTTAGTCACGGATCAATACGCACCACTGAAAGAAAACTGCGTTTCCGGCATACATGGGGGCATATATATGATCTGTCTGTGTCCTTCAGTGGGCGGCACTTTGATAACGGAACCGATTCGTGCTTCTCGTGCCTCACTCACGGTAAGCGCATGCTTTGGAGGCGTCGACGATCGATACTAGAAACCGTTGGACTCGCCGCTTGTTGATGGGGACACGAAAAAAGAGCACAGGACAAAACATAACGCTTCAGAACAGTACACACAAAGCAGCATAGCTGCCAAACAGCACAAGGAAATAAAAGCATGGCGTGAAAACAGCACAGGGAAAAAAACAGCACAGTGAAAAAAAAACAGCACGACAACAAGACAGCGCAGCGCAGTACGGTGCAGCGCAGCGCGCGGGGTAAACTGTCATAGTCGTAACCGCTTCAGATAATAACCATGTCAGATAATTAACGTTTCAGCTAACACAGCTAGGCAAATGGTTGAGATTTGTAGCCGGTCGTTAGTAATAGCTATATCAGTTTTTAGGGTTTAGAAAATGCGATTATCCTCGGCGCTGTGGCTCGACAAGATATCGCTACATCGTGCCAAAAATACATGTGCTTTCGAAAAGTATGCAGCAAAGCAACCTTTCCCATGCTCTAATTAGTCAAAAAAGCCAAATTTTGTCGAACCACAACGCCAAAGGCAACCGCGTTTTCTGAATTCTAAAAACTGATGCGGCTGTTACTAACAACCGGCAACAAACATCTCATTGCAACTACGCGCCTAATTCTAATACTTAAAAAGTCAATTATTAAAAATTAGTTAAGCAGCTTACTGCTAAAAACGATTCATCGGTTTTCTGGCGTCCGCCAACACTGGCAACACCATGCTGAAAAATCCATACTTTTACCTCAGAAAACCCATTTTTGAGACTTTAAGTCTTCCCTGAAACACCAGGTATAGTGAAATTTTAGAAGTTGATTTCGTTTACTGTTATTACTGATCAGCGGAGTAATACGCAACGCCGTGGACCAGGACCCAATGTTACCAACAGCTATTTTTTAAACTGTATCCTAATATAGTGTATTTTTTTCATGCGAGAAGTAGGAGGTGTCAAGCTTCTCTGCTTTTTTACTCTATTCTTCCTTAAATATTTTCAGCTCGAAAGTAAAGCTACTATTTTGAACTGTCTTGTGCCTGTATAACTGAAGTCTTCGCACTGCATACTTTCACCGCGGACACACACTACTCCTTTTGGCACTAAGCAGCGCTCACCGATGGAGGACCACGAAGGTGCCTGCCAGACGTCGTTGAGGTGCCAGTAGATGGCGCCCATGGTCAGGCCCTGAGAGCGGTGAACTACCAGCCGCTGCCGACGGTAGTGCTCGGCTTGAGTCTTCACGCCCATCGCCTGATAGATCTGCGAGACGGGTTCCAGTAGGCTTCGGTTGGTATCAGTGACTGCAAGCGCTGAAAGCCAACAGCCCTGGCACGGGAATTCAACGCGAAGCGAATAGCCTGCATTCTAAACTGGGCGTTTCGTAGCTCCAATCTGTATAAGCGCTGATTGCTTCCGCACTGCGCAACCAATCTGAACAACATGACATTTATTAACGCATGTGTACAATGTCATGCATCACATAATGGAAACGTTCAGCGGTTTCCATTCTAGTTGAATAAAGGGCAGTTCTCGTTCACGGTAGAGAGCTCTCATTTCTCAGGTTGGCCGCCGCGGTGGCTGAGTGGTTATGGCACTCGGCTGCTGACCCGAAAGACGCGGGTTCGATCCCGGCCGCGGCGGTCGAATTTCGATGGAGGCGAAATTCTAGAGGCCCGTGTACTGTGCGATGTCAGTTAAAGAACCCCCAAGTGGTGGAAATTTCCGGAGCCCTTCACTACGGCGTCCCTCATAGCCTGAGTCTCTTTGCAACGTTAAACCCTCATAAACCAAACCAAACCATTTCTCAGGCAAAGAAAACATGCTCGCCTGAACGATAAACAATGTGTCTAAACTCAAGAGTGCACATGTCAAAATGAAGCGCCGCATTCGGTAAGTAAGCCTGCGGGTGATTATTACAGTTTAGCAAAGTGAAATCTTAATGAAACCTTCGCAGTAATGCTGTTCCAAATGGCATTAGTCCTTGTGCCTATTTGATTTAACGATACCGCTGCTCAATTCAGCGCACTACGTAGGGCCGAAGGAGCAACTGTGGATTAGCTACTTATCAAACTCTCCTGTCTTTTTTCCTCCTTCACTTAAGGATCCCAGCTTTATTTGACGCCATCAGTGAGTTCGAAACATAGGCAAATCACGTGACTTCTTTACTGCTATACCTGGCACTGAACCCTGCACAGAGGTATATTTTGTGGAGCCTTCTAACGGTCAGAGGTATTAAAATTGTGCAACACATCAAAAAAAATCATTTTATTTTATATACCTAACCAGTATTTACGAGGACTCTTTATGAGCACACGCTGATTTTTTTTTTCAAAAATTTAAATTTCCTCGACCAGTTGATTCCTAGGTTCGCATGGGAGTGCGTTGTCAATAATACGTTGTTTTTTTTTACCAATGCTCTTACAGAAGACTTCCCAAAGTTCTCAGCATCGAACCTACCGACTAAGTACGAACGACTTATGCAGGGTGCTGACTGTGCACTTCTTAAAGCTAAGTCTTCTGATATCTGGAGAGTTAGTGATTCTGAGTGATCACTCTTGATATTGTATAGTGTGCAAAAGGCGTGCCGTAGAGTAAGGACCCTAGAACGGCGGTGAGCTTCGGAAAGTAAACGTTTGGGTGTCAGCTGACGAGCATTTCACATTTAGCTTTAAGGCTCCGGTTCTGCAGAAAATCTGGTGGAGTCCGTTGTGATCGAAAAATTTTGATTGGTCGTAAAGGTGGCTACATCACGCGTGAAGCGGCAGATTTAAAAAATGGTTAAAACATCAGAAAACTGGTGATTAGAAGACCGCAAAATGACTGAATAAGATTAAAACATTAAAGTGTATATAGTAAATGAATGGCACTGAAAAGAAAATTCTGGGAAAAAGTCGGGGATCCAGCCCCTGACCGATTGGTTGCGATTCAGAAATGCTGCCTATAGACCACGCAGGCACGTTCAGACAGCTTGGTTAAAGCGGGGCTTTCTTGATATGTATGTGGTGTTGTGTTTCACATAATATAGAAAAAGTTCCCGTGTCAACGTAGGCAATATGAGCCGCTGCCTGGACCCACTATCGCGTCATACCGTTACAGACGCAGCTTAAGTGTGTCGACCAAATTTTTGCTTCCTCGGCTCGAAGACACGCGTGCTTGAGGTAAGCGCTTAACGACGAAGAGTGCAACATGTCTGTCTATATATATATATATATATATATATATATATATATATATATATATATATATATATATATATATATATATATATATATATATATATATATATATATATATATATATATATATATATATATATATATATATATATATATATATATAAAGGAAGCCAACAGTCACCGAAATCTGGGTGCATAGGGGGTGCATAGAGAGAGAGAGAGGACTAGTGGACTAGTCAAGCTCAGGTTGCAGCTTTTACCCCAGCCTCTACAATCGTCGATGAAAGGTAAAATTTTATCATATCTATCAAAAAGAAATACAAGCTTTTTGCGGAACCTTGACTTGCATGAAAAAGGACGTTCTTATGCCTGACTTATGGTCAATTTTTTTTCATGCAAGCAAGAAAGTTTGGCAGCTCTCGCCATGAAGTGAATCTAAACCTCGATGTCCCAGCGCAAAAAAACAGCCACACTAAAATGTGACGAATTTTTGTTATGTCAGAGACGAACATCCTCCCCTCCAGCACGTGGGCACTGCCAGGAATGTTTCCACTTTTATTCCTGCCTTCATGCAGTCCTCGCTTCGCCCTACTGCCACTTACGGAGAACATTTATATCAGCGAAGCAAAAACAATTAGCCTTATAATTAAATCTAACGTCAGTAAAATATCAGAGCAAGGTGTCATAGCTTGCGTGCTGCTCACACGACCGGCCAAAGACTGCAAAACAAGCAACAAAGAGTTCTACCCGAAAAAAGCAAAAGTTCGCGTCCACAAATAACCATGTCGCTCCGTCAAGTTTTCTAGGAATAAACAGAGAGGCTTGTACACCAAGGAGCATCGTACCTTGAACTCGTGACCTCCGTTGGTTCGCATCACCGAGGGGACACTGTACTGCGCGAATACTGCCATTTTATTTCCCGGGCACGCGCGCCAACACACACACACACCCCTGTAAACGTGCTACGTACAGTAGAAGCGGGCATTAAGCTGCAAAGGACGAACTAATAATAAAAAAAGCTAGCCACGGCATGTTTTGCGGCCGCCGGTGCATTCGCGACGCGGCCCCGCCCTATCCGGAGTGGAGACAGCGCTTTATATGAATTGACTTAATGCGCCTGCCGGCTGCATGCTACATTTGACTCTTCCACAGCATTTTGGTAATCGCTCGACACTGAGTCTTTGTTTACACCTGATTTATCACTTGTCAGGCGTTTCTTTGTTCTTGATTGTTTTTTTGCCCAATCTTTACGTGCCTTGCACGACCTGAAAGAGTTGCTTTGGCGACGGGCGCCTGGCCGTAGCAAGGCTACAGTAATGTGTGCGAATACATTTTTATCGAACGAATGCGCCTCTACATTTGCTCAAAGTTGTGTTGTGCCGCCGAAAATTAAAGAAAAAAAATCAAGGTCAGACGTGTACAGCAGCGGAAGTATAAGCTGCGTGTTAAAGAAATGCAAGATGAAACGACAGAGGGAGAGATGTCGCCATGGCAGGCCCGACGGTCGGAATCGAATGAGCTACACAACATCTACATACGCGATATAAATCAGCTGGCATAAGCAATTCAACCGGTTCGATATTCAAAAAGGCGGTTTAGCGCATCGCTTCTGTGTATCCGTCCGGCGCCCCGCTCATCAAATAAAGGTCCCTACTCGTACTGTTGACTTAATATACGTATGCAAACAACACGCTGCGCAAACACTTCGGCTACGATGTTCTGCTGCGGAACTTGAAACTAGGCGAGCGTTTTACGAAACATCATCTGGTCAAAATGAGGTGCATTGCTAAAAAGTCACATAACAAGTGTTATGGACAAGGGTTCCTAATGGAACCCGAAATGTGAATAGTTTTTGTTTGACCTTGGTTAGTGACCGTTATATATATACCTATTTGGCGGTGAACGTGAAAATATGGGTCCGGTTTTCGTCCTAATGATGGCGGTAGGGAAAATCATGTTGACAGACAGGGTCGCGAAATCATTCCATCACCACTGAGCAGTGCCTCTAAAGAAGGAAAAGAGACTGCGTTGAGAAGAAAAATGGTCGAGCCGGGATTCGAACCGCTGCACCTTGGGTTCTGAGCTGAGCGCGCTACCCCTCGGCCGCTCAGTAACGTTTGATGAATGCGATAGTTTCAGGGTCTTACGCAACCACCTCATACCGCACAGTTAGCAAACTATCGCATTATACTCTAAAGGCTACTTAAGCATCCCCAGAATTTTTTTTTGGTTCCTACTTCTGAATTAGTACAAAGTAGAATAAAATATAAGCCATGTGTTCGCCATATAAGCCACATAAGCCATGTTCTTTCACGCAGTTTAATCATGAACATGTATTCCTTTACAGTACGTGCAGTCAGATTATGTGGTGCTAACGTAGTATTCAACATCGCCTACATGCAAGAGTTCACTAAAGGGAGAAAAACCAAACAAACATTACTTCCGTTCCTGTAACTTGGAAAGAAGTGTGTCCACTAAAATGGGGGCACTCTATACCTATTTAGACATTGTGGCGGCAAAAAAAAAAATGAAACTAAGAAGTGTTGAAGTGAGAAGTGAAGCAAAGCATAGACCAGATTCCTAACCACGGCTGCTTAAAGGGCATTCATTGTGTCGTCGCACATTTACCTCTCAGACTGGCAGTGGCCATAAGAGACAGTTTCTTTTTTCAGTTCCATTCGATCGAGATATATTCACACATGCACTGCAAATGAGTACATAGGACACATTTCTATTCCGGCATTAGTACACACAAAACACACTTCACGTATGGCCTCATCTGTTTCTTTAGTGCTTAAAAGACATGTTATTGTTGCACAATTGTTTAATAAATGCACATTTGTTTAATAAATGAACGTGTACTCAGCGAATTACGGCTGCATAACTCTGCGATTGCTACCTTTCATGTCTACACTAGGAGAAAAGGTCGATGTGTAAAACAATTGTTTTTAGCCCACTTATAAGCTTTCTGTTTAACTCTAGCGACGTCCTTCTCACTGTATACTCAAGAGAACCGCTGAATTAAAGGTGTTTTATCGAACGATGCAGCAAGATTTGCATGGTCTTGTCCTTGTCTGAAAAGTCGCAATCAATGTATTTCGACTTGTTTGCTTTGCTGCTGCGAGATTTATTAATTCTGAAGAGGGCTCAAATGTAAACGACGAACACGACTTTTTACATTAAACATGCATGCAGTTGGCCCCACACTCATGCCTGGTTATCTGTGTGATGTTTAAAGCAGTGAGCAGCGTCGTATTGAACAGTGCTGAAATCCTGGAAAAAAAGATAACGTTGCGCCGCTCCTGACGCATCTGCATAACATTTCTGCTGTCCTGAAAACGAGAAATTATCCGAATCGAATACACATGCACGCCACGCAAATCAATAAAACAGGTAAATAAGGAAATAACTAAACAGAAACACCTACCAAGCTACTTGGCCAAAAATGTTGATTGGTGGCGATGAGGGGTGTTGCTGTCCAGTACACGTGCTCAGGTTTTCAACGTCTGCACGCCCAAGCTATTGCATGTTTTTTTGCAAAAATTCATTCACAATGTGCCGTTGCAAATAACTAACTTTAGAGCACCAGGAAGAGCCAGGCGATGCAAATGGCACACACTTCTTTCAGTCAGGAATTTTTTTTTACTCGCGTGTGACGAACAGCAAATCACGAGATTACTGACGTCACGCGCACGTACTGACGTGCTGTCTGTTGCGGCCAGCTCATTGTAATCTCGTTCTGATACTAGACACTTTACAGATAGGCTTAGCCGCATGCCGACTCACACATTAAGATTTTCTCTAATTCATGCTTCGCTGTAACTGCCGCAAGTGTTAGTCCTATGTGGCACAAGGGCTTCTCGACGTAGCCTGCTATAAGTGCTCTCAAGGGCAAACTACCACCACCCTTCCTCTGCTAATTATCTGGCCTCATCACTCCGTCCGATTCTTTGCCGCCTCCTTCATTAAAAACCCCGCTGCCACGCTAGTAGACCACGAATTTTCTTTCTAACCTGCCCAGTTCGGTTTCTTTCTTTTATCGTCAAAAAGAATGCAATCAATTATGTGCACAATCAATTTTATCGCCGTAAAAACTCAAGAAACTTCCTTCTTTGCGCTAAGTTTCTTGAAGTGAAGTATGGCTGACGAAACACAACCCCGGTGAAGAGTCGTTCTGAGCCTACCTGAGACAGCAGTATGAAGATCCTGAGCGATTGCTCTGTGCCGTCCTTTTTGGGTAGGGTCACGACTGCTGACATGTAGGTCTCCAGTCTGGCGTTGGCTTGAGTATGAAACAGAATGGGGACATATTCTTGAGACCACTACTGCATGCGTAACAAACAAGAAACTGCATGCATGGAGGAGTTAGCCGAAGCTCGTCACGGCTAACGAAACATCAGAAACCAGTGCCTTGAATCAGCACTGTGATATTTCCCTGCTCGGTAGAATCTGTACCGAGTGCGTACTTGCAGTTAAGTGACTATAACGTTCGGCTGATAAGCGCGAATTTGTGAGCCTTATCTCGCTCGCAGCGGCCGCAATGAAATGCAGCGGCGAAATGCAAGAACTTTGATAAGCTGAGCTTAGATGCACGAGATGGTCCAAAATTATCTGGAGAACATCACTGAAGTGTAAATCAAAGGGCGCAGTGTTGGTGGTTAGGCATATAAACACGCATTAATATATTTCAAAAATGACTGCGCGCACAAAGCAACCGCTCTGAAATCCCGCCGCGTCGACTTAAACAATATTTGCGCGGTTTTTATTATATAAATAAAAGCCACGTGTAACCGAAGTTTTTACTTACATCTGACGATCATTGGCACAGCTATATGAACAAGATCATGGCGCCTATGAAGAAATGAAAACTACACACAGTTTTATGTTTAGAGTGGTCATCGATCTGCGTTAGCGCGTCACTGCCGGCTCCAGGCGCACAGAGACAGAAGCATTGGCAAATTCTCGGCTAAAAGCCATAATGACGTCTTTATTGGTTATCAATGAAACCGAATAATGTGACGTCACTGACAGAGGATCTGTCGCATGTTTGCGCAGACATCATCATGCTTCCTCGATTCAACTGCCACTAATAACCTCTTTCCCCCAGGAACGCCGCGAGTGGGAAACACATGAAACCTAAGTTAACATTTCCCCTGCAACCATCGTATGTCCCTAAGTGCGAGCTGATGCAGCATCCCTCTCATATATTATTCTCGGCTTAAGCACTTATCGCCACACTACACGAGTGGCGCCACACGTCGGAAGAAGGTAACTGCATACCACAACTAAGGAAGGACACAGGCGAGGTTAACCAATACCTTCCACGATGCCAAGGTTCATCGCAAGTATAAAGCCGCACGAAACTCCACCAAAGCCGTCGCACGCCGGCGCCTGTCAAAGTACGAGATACTCGCCTACGCTGCCGCCAGCACCAAAGTGGTGGGCAAACACTACAGGCGTGCGGTGACACCGAACACGTTGAGTGCTATCGAACTGTAGACGACCGCGACCGGCGCCAGAGACGGGATGACGGAGACAGCCGTGGCATTGGTCGCCATTGTCTCGCGGACATAGGGCAGTTATGCTGGAAATTTTTGCTGGCAGGCCATCAAACGCGATGCAAACGCAGCCTTCCACAGGTGCGTTTCCAGTCTACAACACCCAGTCTGAAAGTAGGCGCTGATTTCAAAAGCTTTAACCTGGTTACAAGGTAATCATGCTCGTCTTGAATGCAGATGGTTTTTGCGGTGATAGACTCATCTCTGATTGGGCCACGCCGAGGAGACTCTCTTTTACAACTCTATCGAAATATTCCTTTCACTGCCAAAACAATAGGCTTCATCTACCGTGTAGCCTTCCATCACCATTCGCCAACGCCCTAGTTCGCATTCGAGCCGCCACGGTGGCTCAGCTGTTACGGCGCTCGGCTGCTGACCCGAAAGACGCGGGTTTGATCCCGGCCGCGGTGGTTGAATTTCGATGCAGGGAACTTCTAGAGGCCCACGTACTGTGCGAGTGTCAGTGCACGTTAAAGAACCCCAGGTGATCGAAATTTCCGGAGCCCTTCACTACGGCGTCCCTCGTAGCCTGAGTCGCTTTGCGACGCTAAACTCCCACAAACCAAACGAAACCTGCTTCGCATTCAGCCCTAAACCCCCATAAACCAAACAAAACCTAGTAGGGAATCGTGAGAAATTCATCGCTACAAAGAAACGCCATTAATTCGAATATCGCTTTAATTATCTTAGTCTTCCCAACTTTTTTTTTTGAATAGGTTTATATAGACAGCTACACAGAGCTGGGTCCTCGCCGAGGCACCTCAGCGAAATATCTCGCCGTCTCACTGACTCTGTCATTTCAAGTTACTGCTGTAAATCAGGCTGACAAGTAAGCCGGTCTTGCGAAAATCTGTTAAGGAAAGCGCAGGTTTATATGCGCAGAACCTACTCTCGAGAACAAAATTGCTGCTTCCAGACAAAAGCGCTTACCACCTCGTCTGTCTCCATTGCAAGACGCTGGTGGAAGGTGGCCCGACAATGCAGCCTAACCGAAGCTCACGTGGTATACACGACTTATGCTGCCGAATGTACGTCGAAACGCTGAAGATTGATAGTATATGAATTTTTTGTGACGTTGCGCAACCTGGCAACACATCCCTCGCAGGACCTTACACTGATCGATAATGCATAGTCTCATCAAAATTACGACGTTTCATCAAAAGCATATTCAAGAGCTTCTACTCCGTCCGCCCTCAGTTTGTGCAAAATGCACATGCACCGCCGTTAGCAACTGCGTAAGTGTATCAAATGGTACCCAGTATACCTTCCACGTTGCACACTCGCGGAAAGTCCACCGACCTAAGTGCATCCGGTTCTCGAGGGCCTGCGGGAAGGGAAGGACAAGGTCGCCGGACTCCAGGGCGGTGGCCAGCGTCTCCATGGCAGGGAACGAGACCAGGCCAAAGCTCGAACAGAAGCGTGGCGTCGGCGTGGACTCCAAGCTCCAGGGCGGGGAGTAGTAGTCGAAGTAGTGCACTGGAGACAACGCATTCATGAGGGAGGTGACGAAAAGAAACAATACCAGGTAGGAAACAACAGTAATGCAGTAAGGAAGTTTTTGAAAGCTGAGAGACAAATAGGCAACGAAAGAGCAAGAGAAAGTGTGAAAGTGAAGGGTGCAGCGTTAGAAAAGGAAAAGGTTGCCGTTATGAGATGTGCAGAGTATACTAAGCGACAAATGCTTACCGCTATTTTTGACTAGTGCCAAAGGAGCAGGAAGCTCTGAGTGAGTGACGTCAGAGGGGCCTATTAAACGAACTCGTGCAAGCATCCACGCATGCTCTTTTTTTCTTGTGCATTTAGGAATATACGTGCAATATACAACCTCTATGTACAGTACTGGCACGGAGTTGAACAATTCGCACTAATAATATCGCAGCTAGAGCCGCCGCGGTGGCTGCGTCGCTTCATGGCGCTCGGCTGCCGGCCCAGTAGACGCGGGTCATCGACCCCAGGCCGCGTGCATGGTCGTATGGCGCGAGGGAGGCGAACATTCTACAGAGCCCGAATGTGCTGTGCGCTGTCCAGTCGCACGTAACGAGCCGGCCTGGTGGTTTACCACATGCCTGCGCGGCACTGCCAGGCTTGCGCTTCGGCTGTCCTACTTCATAGCCGTGAGTCGCTGTACACTGGCACGTTAAACCCCCTTAACAGTTCGCACTAACCAATATCGCAGCTAGGTCCAAATGGTTCTGGATAGCTGCAAGCGAGCGGCTTTTACGTTCCGTTCACATGTTCCGCAACGGCATCACTTCGAGACTTCACAGCTACATCGTGTGCAATTTTAAATCTCCCATAATTACCGTCGCCATAGAGCACGTCGTTCGGGTTGTCGTGTATGCCACCGCTGAGCTCCGAAAGCACACCGTTGGATGGGGTCGAACCCACGAAAGGCCGTGACATGTCCTCCTCGTAGACCACTTTCTGCAGTGTTTCCATGTACAGTTTGACGTAGTCGTCGCGATGCTCTGTAGTTAAGAGCCTGTGTCGTGCAGTCAAGGATAAACACAAGGCCATGGGTTAGATCGGCTATACCGACACGTAACCAAGATCAAATTATCATGCGCCGGTGGCTCAGTGCAGATCAGTCACAATAGCTAAACACGTTAAAACTGAAGTCAACTTTGATGAGTCGCATGCCTGCCATTCGAACCAATCTCAAGAATAAGAAACGCTTTGGTCAAATATATTTACGAATCTTGCACCAGTAGCTGCATGAACGAAGGTCCTCATGCGTGGAACCAGTTGCTAACTGACTGGAGTTTTCACTGTCCTGTCATTGTATGTTTAATTGACGATGCCGAGCATTCGCTAACCGAAAGCCTTTTGCAAATTTGCAAACCTTTTGCAAAAACTTTTGCCTCAACATAGCTTTCTTTTTATGAACTACTTTTGCCATAGTATGTTGAAGATGTACACTGTGAACTGCGTAACAGATCCATTTTTGTATTTAAAGTGCATTTACAATAGCTTTGTTTTCACTCATAAATGGGTGCAACTACCTCCATAGCAACAACAATCTTCGCGAATTGATTTGGGGTAACATGAACCTACGTCCGGGGAGTCAGAGCTTTAAGAGCACTGTCTGGCACTTCGCCGATTAATAGAGGAGGTTCACTTTACAGAAAACCTAATTAATCAGTTGCCTCGTCGACTGAAAAATCCTGCCTGTCAACAAATGCCCCGTTCAGGGCTCCTTGTCAGACTTTCGTGGGTTAAGTGGCACCCTGTTCCCTGATTCTTGAGCCTCTTGTAGATAAGGTGCGGCTCGTTTCAGGAAACTGCGATTACTGTTGAATACAATAATTTCACGTGGCTGAGACGACAGCGCAGATACAGACGGGAGACTAGCGCATAATTAAAAGTGTTTATTACCCTCACTTTCACCCACAAAGGACTAAATAACTCGGCGACGACAGCGTGTGCGCACGGTGGTCGACGAAGAAATGAATCACCGCTGCTCTCAGCCGCGCTCAATTTTAAGCTCAGGAATAACTTTCGAGATAAGGCACGAATAGCGCCCACGACAGTCTGGAACAACGTAGAAGCAGTTGCGCGCTTATCCCGGATAAGTCTCGTCGCATCTCGCTTCACGAATACAGTGATAAAGCAGCATGCCAGCGGATTTGAGCATGAACAAAGAATTATTACGAAGTTTCAAAGGAATATAGCTTTAAAACCAATCCCTGAATTATGCCGAACAAAGCCCTGTCTGAGCATGCGGAGGTTCAAACTAGCTGTCTCAGTCGCCACTTTTGTTGCCACTTCTCTCTGAAGTATAACTAATCCGTTGCCCTGGTGGTATTGGGATGTGATATGCTTGTTCTCGGGTTGACACTAACAATTCTGATTATGGCAGATGTTGGTTTAAGAACGTTGGCTGGCAGACAAAGAAAAAAAAATGGCGACGTTTCCGCTTAGAGCATGTGAATCCATCGAAGTACCAGGCAGCTCCAACCACAAAGTTGTTAAAAAGCAGCGCCACTCTTATGCTGACTAGAATCTCCGGTCAAACAGCACAAACTGCTCCTGGTTTCGACGCCATTCTCGCTCCCAGAGAAAGGAATTTGCACAGTTCTGTGTGCAGTCAGAAATTATTTGTGTGCATTAAGAAGTTATTTACCCAGTCAGCAGCCTACCACTCCACGTGCTTGTCACCTCCAGACGCGGGTTAAGAATATAAAGACTTTTGCACGGTACTGCACGACTGGCGATGATTGTGGAGGAACAGAAGAAGCAAGTGTGTTTCTGAAACCTTAAAGGGTATACGTGGGCGCACTCAAACGTAGCCGCCGTGTGCTGAATTGAGAGAATTTTGTAGCGATAGCTACATTACGGTAGAATTTCGAGCCTTCGGCGTGGCGGCGCCGCCACGCTGTCACGTGGTGCGGAGCAGCTGCCGGCGGCGTGGCGCCGTGATTGATCACGTGGTTGGTCACGTGACCAAGTTACACTCAGCCAGCTGTAGCTATCGCGTCACTCCAAGTTTAACCAGAGCTAAACCACCACCAATTTTTTTTTTGCATGAGCGAACCCAGCTGGAACAAAGCAGCGCTCTTCAAATAAAGGTCGACAAATGCACCCGCTTCCACGGTGAGTGAAAGCAAGCTTATGCACTCCCGAGCTGCTGCGAAGTTTGAAATTTGTTCCCATTTTCTCTTCTGAGCTGACGTTGAGAGAAAAAAAGAAGAAAACATTAAACTCTTAGAAAAAGTTAATCCGGACACTGCATCATACCGTGGTGAGGTTTGTGCAATTAGAATTATCGGTGAAATATTTTGAGTTTTTATTGAAGCGTAAGAAATATGAATTAACCTTAGCTCGTTGAAAAAATAACCACGTAAAAACCTTTGCTCTTCTGCAGAAAGAATGAATATTCCGAGACCAAGACACGACAAATATACTGTTTCATTATTAGCGCTTGGGCAAGATATTTCACGGTCCTTGCGCCGGAACTGAGTCCTGCCAGAGACTGCGCACAAATTATCTTCCCCAAACCTTCTCGTTCTCTCAGTTTCTTTTTTTACCTCTGTACTTCTGTACAAAATATCCCCTAGTTAACTGCAGACTACGTCTACAACCATATGCTCATGATAGATCGACAAAAAGGACATTTATAACATAAACTCTAGTCATCGCCTCTCAGTAAGCAATAAACGGGTTCCCAGACTTGAAACAGCAGGTTGTGCAAGCCTCAGAGCTGGGCGATAGTAATGCGTATACCCGCATCCAGGCATTGCGTTTATAACTGCCATGAGTTGGGCACGGCTGTAAGTGGCATTGCGCGGCCTCTACACCACCCTAGACCGAAGGAAGTGAGGAAACTAAGCGGTGCTCTCGGTACGCGTCGACTGATTCCACGCGCAAACATTTGCGCTTAAAACCCTGCGGGGATTGTTTGCTCAACGTGGTCCTCCTACCTCTCTCTCGCCAACGCTAAACACGATCAGCGACGCAATAGGACCCCAGCTGTTTTTAAGGATCTAGCTGTGGTTTCGAAAGACCTCAGTTTTGAAATTCGAGCCCTTTAGAAACCCGTGCATCTACTGTTCATAAAATTAAAGAGAGAAAAAATGTCTTTGTTATGTTAGTAAACGTTCATGATGTATTTGTTCTATTGTGTTCTTGCTTATTGATTTTTTTTTATGCACTGGTTTCTTAATTTTCAGTAGAAAAAAAAAACGAGCGCAAAAGAAAAATAATGCGTACGGACAAAGGTATGCATTGGCAAGACCATACTATTATATACGGGTATGTAAGTAAACGCTTGGTTTTACCAATACCTTCGAGAAGCTTACAACAACTTTTATATTTAAGTACTGCTTATATGATGTTTAGGTACTACCAGAGTCATTAGGCCTATTGACGCGCCAGCGAAAATTGCATTATTCCTATACGTTGAGCTTCCTTAGATTCTACGTGAAATCGCATAGTTAAAGCCGTATTCTTGAGTCGGAAATGGCGTTTCTGCTCTGCTAAAGCGCACAAGCGTCTAAGAAACGACGTATGCCAGACTAGACTACTTACTTCCACCAGTTGTAGGCAAGGCCGAGTTCGTTCTCACTATTTCCGCACCAGAGAATGACGCTCGCGTGGTGTCCGAGGCGCCGTACCTGCGTTCACACCAGAACACTCCTGTACTTCACTCTCAAGAACAGAACATTGAAGCCATCAGAATCTGGTTGGTGTTGTTTTAGAGCCCGTACCACCATTAATGCGCATTCTTGCGATACTTGCGCGTTAACAGACTGAGCGGTTACTAAGCGCTCCTAGAACACCGTGGATTTGGACTAGTTGGTAGCAGAGCTTTATGTTGGTTTTCACCACGCATTATTAAAACATGCAACATCAACGGGCTACAAATACACAGGATTGAACGACAACTGTTGTTTATAACGTTGAATTCAACCTTGTCATACATCTTTCTCACATTTCAGTGTGAGTAACTTCTTCAGTTCTTAACTTGCTCGAAAGATGCGATTAGAGAGTCGTAAGAAGAATAAATGTAAATAAATACTTGATGATAATATTAAAGCCCAGTATATTAGTCAAATTTCCAGTATTTCATGTGATTTTGAAACAGTTTCGAGCATGAAAAGCTCGTATCAAAAACGACGAAGTGGAAAGAAGGTATGTTTGGTCCTTGCAAAGGCACATTTACAACGTTGCAGTTTTAGTCGCTCTCAAAGCGCACATAAACTAGCGTTTTCATATGTTCTTATTAAGCTTTCTTTCAACACTGTGCATAAATAAAGAGTATATACTGAGTTACACAATGTATTATAAGCTGCCTAAACTTTTAGCCCACATTAAGCAGTTTGAAGAATACCAGCGACCGTAACAGTTGCTTTTTGTTACCAGCAGGAAAACTTGCATATTCAGGCTCTCTGAAGACACACTATTTAGAAAGTAAGTTGTAATGTAATTGAAAACTTTATTAAATGCTTTGATAATTATTTGAGCTTATTACACTGCAGAAATAAGGCCATGTTATATAAACACTGTAATAATACCAGCGAAAGCCCGGCGAGTTCTCCGATACCTCTAATGCACCCTTTCTATACAAGGCCTGTCATCTAATTCTGTACACAAGGAGGAAAGAATTAAGATTCGAAATCAATAACTCAGGTTTACTAGCACAGAATATTGCGCCTCTTGGCTCCTTCATTGAGTGGAACCACTGCCATACGTCGACATGGTGTGAAATACACTCGTAACGCACTATTTGTCGTTGCTGTTATTGTTTTGTCTTAACGGTATCCCGATGAGATAAACAGAGTGCAATTTTCTGGAGAATGGTAGCTTTTGAAACACTCCGTGCGGTGTCGGGAGGAAACTACTATCTGCCAACTGTAAGACGCGTACAGCGCTGAGGTGTGTCAATACTCATGTACTTTGAGCGGGGAGAGAATTCCGATTCATATTAACTGGCAGGACAGGCTTGAGGTCATCCTGACCTAACCGAGAATGGAGTCTGAGGTTTGCATGGTTAATCATGAGAGACATCGGTTTCATGCTGCGTGTCGAACGTGTTCCACGGCCGACTATTTCGCATCAAACCATGTCACTTCGTGTCACGAACTTCGTCGCGATGTGTTTTTGCATCTGCGCTATGTCGGCCCAGAATCATAATCTAGAAACAAGGAATCAAGAATTTACACCCTTGTTCACAGTTATATTTTATTTATTTATTTATTTATTTATTTATTTATTTATTTATTTATTTATTTATTTATTTATTTTTATTTTTCATTTATTTATTTATACCGTTGAAGGTTGTAGTGGGGCAAGAGAGATGCGAGTGTCAACGCAGTTTTGCCCCTGTAAAGGATACTTTTCTGCAATAAGACTCTACTTGAGGCGAAGCCAAAGCAAAAATTTGAAATGTTCTGTTCAATACAAACGAAAACCAAGCGATTTAAAATCTAAGCGTGGCGTCCTTTATATAACAATAAAATACTGATGATACAGATTACAAATTGTTTTCATTCACCCAAAATGGCAGGAAGCCCGAGATGGTGCAACGTGATTCCAAGTGTTTCGGGACCCCTTTTTGTTGCGTAATTCGGAAATAATCAGAACTACGACCGTGGGGCGGCACATTGTAAAGATCATTTCCAAGCTAAAAGCTTATTACTGCTCCACAAATTTGTGCTTTAACCTGTGACGTCACGGCTTTAGT
Source organism: Amblyomma americanum (assembly GCA_030143305.2). Lineage (NCBI taxonomy): Eukaryota > Metazoa > Arthropoda > Arachnida > Ixodida > Ixodidae > Amblyomma > Amblyomma americanum. The sequence continues at coordinate 198,161 of JARKHS020002871.1, forward strand.
CAACAGACAATTTATACATCAAAAGTGGTGCTGCACAGGGGCAAAAATGCGGGGAAAAAGCTTTTAAAGAGTGAAAAACACCACCCGTATACTTTGAGCCTATAAATGTCATCCTAGAGCTTTCGGCGCTGCCTGCAAGCTTTCTTGCCGCATAAAATCTAATCACTGGGAGAGAAGGCAATAAAAATCGCATTTCCTCTCCTCGCACGGGTGACGATTGACGAGAGAGCTGCGCACCCCCCTCTCGCTAAGCCATAAAGATAAGGTTTCCAGTCATCTCTGTCAGGTTATTTACGTCAGTGAGACCTTTTATTGGACGTAACTAATCGATGAGCGTTTGTTCTCAAAGAATATTTTTCAACCGTTCTAGCTTTGCGTTTCGCGGTTGTGGTAGGAAGGGGTCCGTTGTCACGGGAATAACTAAGTTTTTTTCGTAGTTTAGACTTCCCCACGATCAATAACTTTTCGGGCGCCTATAATGCACTCACAAAACGGCGAAGAAGAACGCGAAGCGAGCTGGTCAGCCCAACAAACTCCTTCGTCCAGCAACAAGGTTCGGGAACCCCAGTTAGTTCCTAGGTTTATTTTTTGCTCTCTCCTATGTGGTCGTCCGCGGGCATTGTATGCCCAGGACTTTTCTAGCACTTTTCCAAAGACCCGTCGGCTTTCCTGCTGCGCGCACAAGCTGTGTTTACTCAGTCCGCGCCTCTAGCGTGATCGGCGACGCCTAAAAGAACGGAAGTTGTCCATCAAGTGCCCGCAGACCACTTCCGGAAAGCAGCGTGGGCAGCACTTCGATGCACCAACGAGAGCGTATCACCTCTCTCACTTCCGCACGACTTATCATTTTTCTCCTCCACCCTCTACCATAACCTTCTTTTTACGTAAGTCATCGCTGCTCTTCATTCGTGTCGAGCGCCTGCGCCCTAAGGAGACGTTAAAAAGTCTACGTGGTTTTTGTCTACGGATATTACTTTCGCCCCTGTCCGTATGCCTGCGACGTCTGCAAATAACAGTTTGCAGATTACTTTAGTCACGGGAACTTTCTAGACCTGGTAGTATTCGTTCGTGGTCCGACTCGGAAGTGAAGATAAAACTTGTTCACAGATTATGGTAAGCTTTCGCAATCACTTCAACTGCGCAACTTGTGAGGCAGCACGGATTACTTAACTTACAGAACGATGCCTGGAATGTACTTCACCGCTTTTATTTATTATTCGTACTGGTGCAGTATTCTGGAAAATATTAATCATAGATTGCGCAACATTATCCTCCTTTCTAAATGCCGGTAACATTCAATGAAGTTCCCTCAAAGGCAGCTTTTTTCTTTGAACTTACCGCTAATTAATGTTGTATAGTAATTGATAAGACATTTTTCAGTCCTTTCTGCTATCTAGTGGCAGTAAGACGAAGGACTTTTGATCGAAAATTGCGGAAACTTGTTAGCCCGCGTTCTCTTAAGCACCCCATTTGGGAAATACTCATTGTGTTCTGAATTACGTCACGTCATTCGCTCCAAAGCTTACCCGGGTGTGCTCTGCAATGGGAAACTTGTTAGTCTAGCTATTCAGTAGTTTCAGCAGTTTCTTCCCGTACGTAAATGCACCTGCAGTAAGAACCGGGAACGGAACCGAAAACGTAGAACAGACGCCTTCCGCACAAGCTTATACCTTCTTTTTTTTTTTTTTTGGGGGGGGGGGGGGGGTTGAAGCACAAAACTGTATTGAATTCCAAAAGAGCTGCTCATTAATTAGTTCAACCGTTTTCATACCCAGAAGTTCTGGACAAGAGCATTTTTCAAAGGGATGTTGCTTATGAACGCAATTTTTTTTACTAAATGGTGATACTCTACTACAACGATCAATAAATCCAGAGATCTTCCGTCGGCAGGCTTGCATGTTTTTTCTATTAACGTTTTCACCATCGTCAAAAATTTTCCCCATAGCTTTATAAAGGCAGTCTTAACTACTCAATGTGAGCGACTGACAAACTTCGAAAAGAATACATTGCTGCGCATCGGAACAATAGTCCATTAAGATCAATATTTTTATACCAGTGCCTCACAATTAAAATTGCTGTTCAAGAATCCTGGACATGGGCCTAGGGCAGCAAGGTACCAAGACCGTTTGTCCCTAGACTGAAGAAACGTAGAAACATTACAAGGAAAAAAATTCACAGACTATCTCGTCGACAAATGCTCTTCAGGAAAAGCGTACCGTATTCTAGTACGGCTCATAGGTACTGATAGCCGCACACGAGTCCCGAGGAGCATCCCTTATCAGCCACTTTTCTTCATGAGGACAGCGTGCTCAGCTTTCTTTGCCGCTTTTTATAGATGGCTACTCGCGCGACCATCGCTCGCGCGTGCCGAAGAAGAGGGGATGTGCTAGCATGTGCTACACAGAAAGTTGGGACATTCACCGTGGTCGGATGGCCTTACATAATGAAGAAGGACGTTCTGGCGGGCTAGTTGGTTCCTAATAAAGCAAACGAGTACGAACTGCGCGAACAAGACGGACGTAAGGCACACAAAAGGACAGACAAAGCGCAGACTTCCAACTGATTTTATTTGTGAAAACACGTGGTTTATAAGGCCCGCGAACATAACAAGAGAAACACTATCGCCATAGGGCCCGACGATAAAAAACAACAAAAATTTACAGGAGAATCAGAGCCGGTGTGAAACACGAGCATGCCCTTCTAAAAACTCTATCGCTTGTGTCGATAGCGATAACGAGGGCGAGCTAACGCACTCGTCACCCCTTTTGGCAATCACATTGTACTAAGGAAAGTACAATGTGTAGACCGGACCCCTCCCTTCGTCAAGCGATGTTTTTACTGCCTTTCCCAGAGCATCAAGAAGGTGGCAGGTAAATATGAAATATGTGTCGTGTTTTAGGCGCCTTGTAAGTTGAAAAAAGTAGTCCCCTGCTCTCAGAAGAAAAGAAATAAACAAGAACAGAACGCAGGTCATACAAGAAAAATCATCGGACCAAGTTCACCAGGTGTGTCTCCGAGGTTATCTACCAGATACCTCTATCTTGCGGGCGGTTTACAACAGCCAAACCGACCGGTGCTTCAGTGAGCGAGCCCTGGAGCATAAAAGGTTGATGCACACCGGCACAGGCAGCAATCTACCATTGCATTGCAAAAGCTGTGACAGCCGCAATTGCATTCCTTAGGTGGACAAAACCGCTTTCCTCTCTAATGCACGCCGAAAAACTGAAAGAGAGGTTATCCAAGCTTTCCTGATTGCCAAAATGGGCGACAACTGCGTTAGCTCGCCCTCGTTATCGCTATCGACAAAAGAGATAGAGTTTTTAGAAGGGCATGTTCGTATTTCACATCGGCTCTGATTCTCCTGTAAATTTCTGTTGTTTTCTATCGTCGGGCCCTATGGCGACAGTGTTCTTCTTGTTATGTTCGCGGGCCTTATAAACCACGTGTTTTCACAAATAAAATCAGTTGTAAGTCTGCGCTTTGTCTGTCCTTGTGTGTGCCTTACGTCCGTCTTGTTCGCGCAGTTCGTACTCGTTCGCCACATAATAAAGGAAAGTCACTCGACGCCGTCGCCTCGCATATCAAGTACGCGCTTGCGCCTCTCGGGCCGCAGGGCAGAACAGGCTCAGCTCCTTCGCCCACCACAGGACAACGGAGACGTTGACGCATGCGCTCCTGCGGTAGCATCACAGCACATAGCACCAGGGGGTGGACTGAAGGTGTCGCCAAAGTTCGTTTACGTCCTCCCTCCTTCCTGGCGCCAAGGGCCGCGCCGACAAGAGCTAAACGTATTTTACGCTTAAAACCAGAACATATAAAGACCGCCCCCCCACATCAAAGCTCACCTGCTGACGGGCCTCCCGTGCCACGGAGTCTAGGAACTCCGGCGTGGCTGGGTACAGGGCACTGGCGAAGGCGAAGTCCTGCCACACCATCAGGCCCCGGCGGTCGGCCAGCTCGTAGAACAGGTCCGACTCGTACAGGCCGCCGCCCCAGACCCGCAGCAGGTTCATGTGCGCCGCCGCGGCAGCGTCCAGCAGCGCCTCGAGCCGCTCGCCCGTCACGCGGTCAGGAAACGCGTCGGCGGGCATCCACGTGCTGCCCTTGGCGAACATCGGGAGCCCGTTGACGCGCAGGAAGAACGTAGCGCCTGTGAGCAACAGACAGTTATACACGTAGCGTCAGAATGAGGTAGTGAGGAAATGAGTCAGGGAGCGAGCGAAGAAGTGAGCGAGGAAGTGAAGGAAAGAGTAAGGAAGCGAGCGATGGCTTAAAGATAGTTTATGGGGTCTAACGACCCACAGCGACTCAGTGAGTGAGCGATCGAACTAGTTGAGTGAGAAAGGGAGACAATTTAATCGCGACAATCCACGTCCAAAGTGTGAAGCTTGTGTTGAGGTTTACAACACAGAAAGCAAGTAAGAGGACCTGAGAAGCTTTGTCAAGAATACGTGTCCCGGGAGGATGCAGTGACAGCTACATGGTCCAGGACATGCTCGACGTGTCTGACTAAGTCAGGCTAGTGAACGCTAGTATCGGTCAAAGTTCCCGTTTCAAAAAGACCAAGCGGTACAGAAATAATCATGCGGCCGTGAACTCCGTGCACTATTCGGTAGTGCTCCCGAGTAGCAAACCCTAGGACTAAAGTTCTTCAGGACCAATCGTAAGCACGGCGTACGGCCTTTACCAGTAATTACGCGCCTTACATCCCCACTAAAAAGCCAGTGAGATCCACTAGCTTATTCTGCTTACTGTTTAGTGAGAACAAGAGACTGCAAATAAATGTTTTCGAAGGTGCCTTGTCCTTATCGCTATAAACCAGGAAAAAAGTAAGCAACTTATACCGTAAGCAAAAACGGAAATATCGAGAGACAAGAAGCAGTATCACTAGTCAATTTCTTGATAGCAAAATGACTTGAAAGACAAGTTAGGTTATTCAATACCGTCTTAACCAATGAAGTGCAAGTGACAGAGTCATGAAAGCTTTGCCGTCAGATTTTTTTTTTTCCGGGAGCGGAAGACCTCGCACAACACGTTGGCATGCAAACACACTCTGTTTCCTTCTCATCATTGGCTTCAGCGCCACAAGGTTATCTTCTGGGCTGTCTGATCCTGATTTCTTCTTACATCAGCTACTAAAACACCACGAGTCCAAGCATGGCCGCTTTCATAGCCAAAGCGAGCCATGTGCGGACAAAAGTCGCTTGCAGGATCGATTATTCTGACCCCTTTCTGGTGTTCCGGGCTGGAGAAGCGCTTGCGACAATTCTAAGGATCAGCCCCTAGATTGCGTTTCTAGTAAGCTAAACCTACCTCGCTCGTGCTAAGCACTTGTGTTGGTTTTCTATTCAATACCTTTGCGCAGCACATCAGTTCATGCCCTTATTCTTGCGCGCTTTTCTTCTCTATTGTATGAATGAACCTGCAGTGGACAAAGCCATTTGACCGACAACAACAGTTCAGCGACAGTGCGCATAAGAAATGTTAGCGACGGCCGGAGCAGCTTCTTAAATGCGCAGTGTTGGGTATCAGAAGCTTAACGTCTCAAACTCCACATACACAGTCAGGGACGCCTTAGAGAAGGTCTCCGAGTGAACGACCGTTGGAGTTCTTTTAACGAGCATCACCGTTGAACGGCACATGGAAGTAACTGCGCATTTGCAAAAGCCCTAAAAGGTAAGCCACAATTGCTACTCTTCCCGATGTTTGCGCCATTCTAAGATACTTCGTCGTTTACCTTTAGCTCAAGCCCAGTCGCTCCACTGCATAGCCCCGTGCAACCAGATGGCGCAATAGGCATTAAGAATCAAGTATAATCTAAGGACAATCAGTGCCCTAACTGGAGTTACGCAGGAATCGTTCGCTTTCAAACAGCGCCACGTCTCTGCGCCCTGCTCATCATCATTACCAAAGCGCACGAGCTGCTCACAAGACGATACTAAAACAATTCGTGGACACTAATTAAGTTCCGCTTAAGGGTATGACGCAATAGCTTTAATGGCTCTCTTTAGCCGCCTGGAGTACTCTTTGCATATCACTTCACAGGCACAGGCACATTCAGACAAGACACACAAGGCCTCCCTTCAGCCAAGTCGACCGAACTGTCTCGGTGTCTCAGGGGTGGCGTGTCTGATTCTGGATCCAAAGAGCATGGGTTCGATTTCTTTTTCTTTTGAATGCAATAAAGTTACCTCACATTCTTACATGTCATAATGATGTTTCAATAGTGTTGAGCGACCTTATATCCACAATTTTATGTGATTTTTTAATCCTTTTTCAAATCTGGCGCTCCATCTGTGATGCCACTACCTTTGGGAACATTCCACGTATTCGCGCATGCCCTAAAACTCTGTCGCCGCCTGGGTTAAAACGAAGCTGAGGAAGATGCTGGCACCCAAATGAGTAACGTTCTCTCGTCGCATGTCCGGATAAGTAAACGTCTCTGAATCTGTATAAGAAATGAAAGGAGAAAGTTTTGTGCGCACTGAGTGATTCATCCAAATGGCTCTCCGACGGCTCACCTGTGCTGTTGACGAGTGGCTCTTGGACAAGGTCCACAGTGCGGAATCCGATGCTCTTTATCATAGTAGCGGTGTCGCTTCCCATAGACAGGGAGACGGACAGCGGGTACAGCCGCTGGACTCCATGGCCATTTGGCCACCAGGCCTCGATGCCCAGGCTCTGCACATTCAGCGCGTTAAGGGTGCGCACGCGAATAAACCGTGGTCGACAAACACAAACAGCGAGGAAGACGAAGGGCACACTTGGTGACGTGAACGGAAACATGGGCCAGTTGCTACATAAAAGAATAAGTGAAATCACAAGAGAAGCGGGACAATCAACTTTCTCCTGTCCACCAACCCTTCGATGCGAGCGCTGCTCTGTTCACTCCACTCGATCGTACATTATTGGCTGCATAGTTTTCTCTTGAAAGAAATAACTCGTAAATAGTACAGTGTTTTTAAAATGCTGCGATTAAGTATAATAAAACTTACTAACACCATGAAATAACGTGCTTTGATAGCACTACGTTAAGAATCTCGAATAGAAATTAAAAATTATGCGAAATGCTATTTTCAGTATCCAGTTTCAATGAAGTAAAAACGGGCGTTGTATTTATTGTCGACGTTGCTTAGTTGACGTTCTTTATGCAAGCACCATCATTTGGCATAAGTGTGACACGCATTCAGGCAGCTTATTTACAAATCATGGCCGGCCCAGCACGTGACCTTCCATTTTCCAGATAGTGCGTGATAGATCTAACTTGAAGAGCTATAAACACGATGAGACACCCGTGAAGAAGTTTACAGTGAAATTTTTTATAAAAAAGCAGGAACATTAAAGGCGCATGATCAAGAAAAAATGCATGGATGCAACTCTGAGCAGGTATGGGGCCGAGATAGAGGTGTTTGACGACCCAAGCAACTTCAATTGTGTTACTGTATGGTGTCTTTGCAGACTCAGGCGGTTTTAGTATGCACACTCGTAAGCCATCTTCCCGCTGCCGCTGGTAGCGCTGCAGGCGCAACCAGGAGCTGCAAATACGTGACCAATTGGCTCTGTGGAACTAACAGAGTGCATTCCAACGGAAGAGGTATTCATATAAACGCCGTCTTTCTCTCAGCCCTTGAGCACAATTTGAAGCACCCCGTTATCCGCTTGCATCCGAGCCACGAGTACACCATAAACACGAAAAGAGTAAAAAGGGGGTAAGATCTCTCTCTCCCTTTAATAAAAGGGTGTGCGCTAGAGGAGAGCTTACTCGCTTTTTATTCACATATAGGTGCATTCGTGTTTAGGGTGTACAGTAAACGCGCCTCTCTTTAATGTAAGATATGACTTGACGTGGGAATAATGAGATACTTGCCTCCGGGATTCGTAGCCGAAATCGGTAGTGAGCGGTTAGCTCGTTATTCGCGGCCACCGAGATGTTCTTCTTCACGGTCAGGCGTTCGTCCAGCACCAGGTTGAGCAGAATTCGTGCTTTGCCACTGAACGCCACCTCAAGGAACAGGCCCACGTCCAGGGCCCAGCTGTCGGGCTGGTCGTCTTTATCCTTCGGCCCTGTGATACACGGCGCAGGTTGCAAAATGAGGCACGAGGCTGGGGATGATTGCGCGTGGGCCTATAGGCGATACGCGAGTTTCTTTTTCTTTAATAGGTTTTATAAAACATGTTGCTGAAAAGGAATACAGTAAGGCTTTAGTAGCTGCGCGGCCGACGAATTTCTGCAGGACAGGGAGTATTCATTGTATCATGCACGGAGTAACGGTTCTCGTATTCAGTTTTTTGAAACATTGATGAATAAATGAATGGATGAATTGATGGTAAGAGCTTATTAAGAGACGCACGTGAAGCTATAAAAACCTTTGATGAGAACTAGTGTGGTGGCTGGTGCCAATAGGAAAACGTTGTTTTTATATATCTTTTTTCAATCATCAACCTTAAAAAGTACTGTCTGTAAATTTACCCTATTTAAATCAAGATTAAACTGACTTTGCACTATGCCGACTTTGAATCTAAACATGGAATATAGAATGGAATGAATGGAAGATATGAGCGTCCCCATTGAAACAGGGTGGTGGCGGATGCCACCATGCTCGGCTTTTTTTATATATGCATATTTCTAAAAGAGTACGTCAGATTTAACGGTATTATCTATAAATTTCTCATTTTTATTTAAATACAATTTTTAATCCTGAACTTGTAACCTTACTCGAACGCCCCGCTTTTGATCCAGAAATCTTCCAATCACGTTCTGCTATTTTCCGCCGCAGATCCATTCACGTGACCATAGTTATCTCTAAACCCTAGGACCTCGGGGAGAGTGACTGTGCATCGATTTTCGGATGGACACCGCCACATTTCTGTATCAAAGTTTAGTTTCTGGAGATTTACCACTCACTGCACATGTGTCATCTTGGTTAAATTTCTTTTTGTAGCTAAGCTTTCGAAGACACCCTGATCTAGCTTAAAAGAGTAGGGTGCTGCCTCTTGAGTTCTCACAGAAAGATTCCTTCCTTATTTGTCGTTTCCAATTTATATATAGTTTTCCAGTCCGCTTCTTTTCCATTGAATTAATCCAGTTATTACCTTCTGCGTTTTTAACCTCTCGTTTAAAGCTCTTTAATTCTCCGCCCTTGTGTCCTGCATACTTACTGGTTAGCCTCCTAGACCTATTCCGCCACTGTGAGTCAACGCTAGTTCCGTATCGCTATTTAAATACCTTAGCTGCCCTCAAGTTATCGTGCAGTTTCCTCGGGCGTAATTCATATAATATTTTCCAACAGCTTCCAACAGCTGTCTGATTTATTTCGAGTCCCGACTGAACTTCTGCCCTTAGGCACAAAAACCACATTCCCAAAAGGAAGTCCTGGCAAAATTATTCCTTTCCAAATACCTCTCAGTACCTCATACCTGTTGTACCCGCCTAATTCCCTATACTTTATTATCGCGGCACCTCTTCGCCCTCACGCCTTAACACTCTTTTCTTGATTTTCCGTGTATATCCGCCCTTCGTTTACCTATACTCCTGGACATCTGTATTCTGCCAGTCTTGGTATCGCATGGCCTTGTACTGTAATGACCTGATCAGTGGAATCATTGAAAATCATCAGAACTGTCCTAGTTGCGATGAAACTGAAACCTAGAGCACTTTCTTCGTCTCCAGAACAATTAAACACAGCCTGTACAATAGATTATAGCGTAGATTACATTTTTCTTGCCTTCTTTCTATATTTATGTCTGCATTAGGTGCGTACCCCTCTTCTAAATATAAGTGACAAATTCTTTCTAGACACTCACCGAAGCGCTGAGTTCTGACCACCATGTCACGTATGATGAGGGTATCATACATCTCGATGCCGATGTCTTTCCTGAACAGTGAAAAACAAATAAAAACATGCCACTGTTTTAGCCAGGCTGCTGGATCGTGATAGAAAGATGTGGATGACATTCCGGTGGGATCGCTATGCGTCGCGGCTTTTGATAACATCTTCTCATTTATACCGTTCATTAAAAGCCCCTAATATTTTTAAAAAGTAGACTAAAAAGTAAAATAAACAAGAACATGCAAGAATAGTGCTGCTCCTCCTATAGCTTTCTCCCGGGCCTCTTCCTAGCGTTGCAGTTATAATTTTCCCCTTCTGGTTATATCGTAATGGCGAGTTAAGTTATCTACCCCAGTAATCCGATATTTGAGAAACTACTAGGTATGCTCAACTGTCCATTAGGCGGTGATGCGGAGCATGCAAAAGTCGATATCCATGCAGTTGTTTGGTCTTCTACCAGTCAGCGTAATCAGTCGTTATTAAGGCGAAAGCGTTGAGTGCCCCGAGTTCCAGAAAACCCGGCATCGGTCAAAGATGCCAGCGTCGTTGACCGTGAGCAAAAATCCACGACAAATCCCCACAGGAGCAACCTAGGGGACGGGTGGCTCACCTAGGTCAAGTGGCCTTGTGACGTCATCACAACCTGCTCACGGATTGTGAGCGAACTACGCACTGTGGCAGGTGGCAGCTAAATTAATAATGGGTCGCGAAAGGTTGCTCGGGAAGAGTAACCTGGGTCTCACAAGCCCCGCCGGTGGCAGCACCTGCCATCGCAGGGCGGTGGCATATCGCATAACCGCTGTACCACTGCGCCAGGAGTGGTATGCAAACTCGAGAATGGCAGTCTGCCACAAAGCAGGCTCAGACAGACAAACACAGAGACGGACAAACAAACGAACAAACAGCTAAATGTGGGGAATGGCCACTGTAAGTGCTAACGCACCAGTAACATAAGCGTTACGAAATACTGCTTCAGGAGAGCCTTGCTCACCAGATGCCCTGTGTGGGGAACGCGGGCGCCATCTCCCAACTGAAAGAAGCCTGCACCTTCCGCACGTGGTTAACGCCGCACTCCCCTCGCTGGCGCACGGGCGGGCACTCGGGCGGCACCTGGTGACCCCTGGCGAACGCGTGCGACCGTTCGCGCGCGTAGGCCACCGCCACGGCCGAGGTGAACTCGACGCTCACGTTGTTGTACCCCACCTGTGGAGGCAGCCGCATGGTGCTAAAGCTACTGCAGAGCATCAGAGCCATTGGCATAAAGCACGAAAAATTGGCGCGATTATGCAGTTTAAGATATGTTCTCACCGAAGAAAGGTGCACTAGAATAACAAATTAGAAGAGCAAATGTTCAGCGCTGGGCAGAATGAAAGCCGAGGATAAAGCTCACGCGATCAACCTTGTCCCGGATCACGTCGAACGGAGTAGATTTAAAAAAGCAATTGAAGCTAGCCAAACTAGAAAAAAAAAGTATAGTATGGTACATTACGTGGTTTTGACATCTCGGAATGACACATAAGCTATTGGAGACGCCGTACTGGAGCATTGCGGATGCCTGTTCGCCGCCTGGGCTTTTTTACCACGCTATGCCAACGCAGACCGCCTGGCGTTTATACATTTCGTCTAAATCGATATGCGGCAGGCACAGCCGAGATTCGGACCCGCGACCCTGGCGTCAGCAGCTGAAAGCCATAGCCACTGAGCCGCCGCGGCTGGTGTTGAGAGGAACTCGCAAAGGCAGAAGCGGTGCTCTTTGCCCGGTAATATTTTTCTTGCCAATGCTTGCTTCTTTCTCTTTTAAGGGTGCTCTCGTTCGTCGCACCATGGGTTTCGTTTTCTAGAACGCTTCGGCTCCATGACTCCGTTCTTCTCTACTCCACTTGACCCTAAATGCGAGTTTTTGTACCTACACTATGGCAACGAGGACAAATTTTCCCAATCGACTCTTTTAAAAGCCTTATCATCTCGGGGCTCGCATTGGTCTGTACAAATCGTGATCACGTAATTCATGGCAGCCTCACAAGTGCATTAACTGGAAACACACTTTGCTCTGCTAGGAAGCAGTCAAGATATTAAACAGCCGCTGCTGCATAAAGTCCAGTGCAAGACTGGTTGGGAGACAGCTCATTACATTGATTCGTCGCTCAGACCATTAAGTGGTGAAAAGGCACTTTGAGGCGATTCAGTCGGCGCTGGTTCAAAGAAGTTTACATGGGGCGAGAGAATGGCATCATAGCAATGCGATTGTATGAAAATAGAGTGAGGTAAGCGAAGTTTGTTGCTGGACAATTGAATTTATATAGTCGAAAATTATTTTCACAGCCAGGACAGAAACAGGAGACGAAATGCGAGGGTCACCTGCGCTTCTGCTACTCTCGAACATGTTCTCTAATTGTACCGTCATTCGCAGTAATTCAGCTGCCTGCTCCCCCGCCGCGGTGGCTCAGTGGTTAGGGCGCTCGACTACTGATCCGGAGTTCCCGGGTTCGAACCCGACCCCGGCGGCTGCGTTTTTATGGAGGAAAAACGCTAAGGCGCCGGTGTGCTGTGCGATGTCAGTGCACGTTAAAGATCCCCAGGCGGTCGAAATTATTCCGAAGCCCTCCACTACGGCACCTCTTCTTCCTTTCTTCCTTCACTCCCTCCTTTATCCCTTCCCTTACGGCGCGGTTCAGGTGTCCAACGATATATGAGACAGATACTGCGCCATTTCCTTTCCCCCAAAACCAATTATTATTATTATTCAGCTGCCTGCTCTGAGAGTTAGGATGTCTAGGCTGTTTGCAGCCGACTTAAATAAATCCAACATACTCCCAAAGTTTTTGCGCCTTGCGAATTTGTTAATATAGTAAAACCCTAAAATTCCTCTCTGTTCTGATGGAACACTTACCAACTGGTCCATATGTTCTCGTTTTCAACAAAATAAACATCAGGTGCAAAGCAGGAACCATTCATATTTATGGTCCGAAACTAACACCGTACACCGTTGTTCTGCTGGCAAGGTCAGGCTTCAAAATGGCTGCCGCGTAAGTTCATACACCGGCGCACTGGACCAGATGTTCTGATCGCACCTTGATGTACTGCTTGATGTCGAACACGTATCGCACAAACATGTTGTCCGTCTCTCCCACAGGAACATCGTTCACGTAGACGGTGGCCACGGTATCGATGCCGTGAGCGACAAGCAGGATCCGGCGGTGATGAGTGTGCTCTTCTTTCACTGCAGGGGACGAAAATACAATATACAACGCACATCTACACGTTAAGATATTAATATGAAGATCACGAGGTACAAGGTGAAACTTATATCAGCAACTATACTCCGTGGTATTTGCCAGTCTGAAAGATAGGACACTCCAAAGTAACTGTAGCCACCGATATCAGATTGAAGTGAAAGGCGAACAAATTAAAGAAACCGAAGACTCTTTTTTGCATCTATATCCACCAATGTAAGAAAAGTGTGCGTTCGATGGGACAAGGAATGTCTCATTCCAGTTAAATTACTCTATGCTCACCGACACGACATCATGAAGTCTAGTACTAACACGAAATTGTGTTTGTGCTCTGTTCTTACACGACAGTATCTCTTCGTATTGATGCAGTTGATCAGCACTCAGCTTAAGAGGTCGAATTCTCGTTTCCCTTCTAAAGCTGCTTAAGGAAGGCGATATCCACGGGCTAGTTTGTGTGTCTCGTCTCTTTCTTGGTCTGTGTGTATTTGCGCTGTTGAACCACCATTATGCATCAACAACTAGCCCAATCTGCAGTTTTTTTACGATATCCAGAGTACAAGGGCGAAAGACCAGAGCAAGCAAGCGACATAGGGTATCACGAAGTTGTTAGCCTTCCCTCAGAGGGTTTGAAAGTGAGATCTTGTCCGAATCAGGCGTGCTCCAAACGAACAATGACAAGCCCTGCGAGAAAGGCGAGCACCCCTCTGACTTTGATCACTCTGGTTCATTAGCTGAGGCGCATGTGCGACATTAGCTAAAAAAAATCAAAAAGGAGTGCTTGGTAGTATACTGAGCATTTTCTGGCTGTAATGAAAACTGCCCGAGCTCAGGTAGAATAGAAACCTCCCATGTCGATGGTACAAACAAAAGCATATGGTCGTTATGAGCCCAAAGCTAGTACCTAAGCTGAGATAAAAGAGCAGACAAGAACGCTAATGATGACGGGATAATGCCGGGTTCTAGTTTTCAATAGCACGGACAGTGTAAGCAGCAGTAAAATTTTATAAAGATACAGAAGAACAAAAGATGACAGGATGGTAGTGTATAGCATTGAAACGTCAGTAAAGAGGTGTGTTGAAAGAATCACCATCAGACATCACCCATATTTTGGCAAGAAAACGTAAATCCAAGCAAAAGCTGCGTTTAAGTCAGTGGGAAGACTCACTGCTGCCTCTTACAATTCTCTGACAACGTATGAGTTTTCTCGCAGCAACCTTGTGTCCTTTGGTTTCAGAAGCAGCCTATCTGCTTTATTTTTCTTGTGTTAGGCGCTGTCACCACGTCATATTTTTTTTTTGTAGCGATAGCTATATTACGGTAGCATTTCGAGCCTTCAGCGTGGCGGCGCCGCCACGCTGTCACGTGGTTGGTCATGTGGTGCGGAGCAGCTGCCGATGGCGTAGCGCTATAGTGTTCTAGAAGGGTGCAGTGGGGTCAGGGAGAGCCCGCGGGTGCGGCATCTCACGTCGACAACGTGAGATGGCGCCACCGGAGCACTGGCTGTAAAGAACCCGCGACATATCCGCGATACGCGCTGCATTCGCAGCGCTGAGGAAGCTTGTGCATCTGGTACAACTCCGAAAATCGGACGTCTGCAACTCTAATGCATATTTTCTTAAAACCTACCTCTCAAGGCAAAGAGCCCAGAAAAGGTGGAAACGCTGACATGCCACAAGTTTGGGCGAAGATAAAGCCGACCCGACGAAGAGACAGAACCGCCGTACGACGATCCGGTTTTCATTTCTAAACGCAGAGCTCACAAACAGGGCAGAAGTAAAATTGTGGATGAGTAAATCGCTTATTTTCAATCAAAATTTTCGATGCACGTCCAGGCGCAATCACATTCACTGTTAAAGTTAGCCAAACAATTGCGGCACGCGCACTTACGCATCCTGAACAGAGATATCCCGAATCGACGAGGCTTTATTTCATCAAATTCAGCTTTTATTTTCCAAAGTACACATTCACTGAAATCTAGAAACATAATTCCTGCCACGGTGATGCAATTAGTAGGCGGTCACGGCGGTTCCTAAAATGCGCGAAATTTCATAATACACCTGCAAAAAAAAGTAGGGGAACCCCAGTCAAAAATAACCAATGGGTTGAATTGGAAATTTTTCTATTGAAACCAATTGGTCATCCAATTGTGTTTTCGCCACCCATTGGGCCCCAACCAGTTGGAATGAATTGGTTCTCCAACTGAGGTCAAATGGTGCACCAGTTGGTTTTAACTGGTTGCCCAATCAGACCAAACGGTACACCAGTTGGTTTCAAGTGGTTTCCCAAGCAAACCAAATGGTACACCAGTTGGTTTTAGTTCGTTGCAGCTTTTCTTCAGATGCGTTATCTGGCCGTTCTCCAATCATGCAAGCATTGGCCACTGATGATTTGCCTTGCTTGGGCCAATAACATTCTGCTGCCTGGTACTTTTCCTGGATATAAACAGTCCAGTGCTCGTTCGACTTTTAATGAGGTGTGAATGCATTAGTTACAACCGCGGGCTGGTGGCTATTTATATTGCACGGCCATGGCCACGTGAACAAAGGAATTTGAATCGTGCCGTATGATGGAATTCTGCGGAGTTTTAATATTGCGGGCACGATTTCTTGAGAGGTTTATTTAAACGTTTCAACCTTAATATTGCTTTCCACTGGGACTGCACAAAACAATTTTATTGGTACAACAAACGGGCAGCCACCTCCTTCTCAAGGCACTGCTTTCGGCTGCTACGAGAGAGGCACTATGAACAACGGCTTATCTTCGTGTGCAATTTCTTTTTCCGCCGTTCCTGCCGTTGGTTCAGCCCTTTCACATAAAAGTGCAGCCTTGTCAGCACATAGAACTTAATCAACTCTGCAGTTGTGAGCTCATCTGCGTGCTGGTTGTAACCTAAGGCATAACCAAAATTTGCCTTCACAAGCAGCATTACATCTACTATGCTCTCACTGCAGAGTTCCTCGCGACTGAAGAAAACAGTGAATATATATCCTCTAACTTCTTCACTGCCCGGAAAAGTTCTTGCGAAGGATACAACAACCCTCCCTTCATTGCCACATATCATTGAACTCAGAATTTCTGCCTTCCTTATTGGAGCTTTCCAATAGGCTTTGCAGTGCGTGCAGTGATAATGTGTCAAACTTTCGGGCAACATACCCTGCATGCCATATAATGTATAAGGCGGTCGTCGCTCTTCTGCTCTAGATACTCTCTGTGCTCAGCAGGAATACTCTGAAACATGCGCTCGGCTGAAGCTATGTTGCCTTTCTCGATGAGCTGGTTGATTGCAGCAACCCTGTCTTCTTGAGCAGGAGCATCGCACGCACCCAGGAGAGAACTTATTTCTCCACTACCTCCATTAAGGTCAGCATTGCCTGAGCGTCCACTGTCTTGACCAGACTGTAAAACGACAAGCAGTTGACGACAATTAGAAACTGTGTCGGTGTTGGGTGGTCGTTGGACCCGCACGATTGCCTGAATATGCGAAATAAATTTTCCAGTTGATCCTGGCTCAATCTGGATGTCATGATGTACTGGCAAATTCGGCGTCTTTCCTCATCTTTCGGCACAGTAAACAACGACGGCTGCTTTCCTTTAGTCCACTTATAGCCGGTTTGACATCCGGGAGCAAAGCAGTGTCGTTGCCGCTGACGGTTCCAACTTTTCACGAATGAAGAAGGCAGCCGGCGAAACAAACTAAAATGATGCGCTGAAAAAACTAAAAACAGCGGCGGCTGCGTTTTTTTTTTTTTGAGGAAAAACGCTAAGGCGCCCGTGTGCTGTGCGGTGTCAGTGCACGTTAAAGATCCCCAGGTAGTCGAAATTATTCCAGAGCCGTCCACTACGGCACCTCTTCTTCCTTTCTTCTTTCACTCCCTCCTTTATCCCTTCCCTTACGGCGCGGTTCACGTGTCCAATGATGTATGAGACAAATACTGTGCCATTTCCTTTCCCCAAAAAACAATTATTATTATTATTAAGCCGCAAACCATGCGGGAACAAACGTGCGAGAGGCAGCACATGGGAGCCACCAACAGCCAGCCCACGCGACTACAGCGCCGCCGCTAACATCCGGGTCCCGTCCGCACTCGCCGCCTCCCGGCAATGCATGGGGCGCGCCGGCTGCTGAGCCCACTACCCCCTTCTAGAACACTATAGTAGCGCCGTGGCTGATCACGTGGTTCGTCACATTGTCGGTCACGTGACCAGCCACGCGGTGCGGAGCAGCTGCTGCGGCCGGCGGCGTGGCGCGCCGGCGAAACCGAACTGTCACAGCTGTGCGCATGCGCCGTGTCAAGTGGGACGAAGACGAAGAACGAACGCGCAGCGAAACGGAGCGGCGAAAGACTGACTTTGCAGTTCAACTGAGCAAGCTCCAGTCAGCCAGCTGTAGCTATCGCGTCACTCCAGGTTTAACCAGAGCTAAACCACCGACATTTTTTTTTACGTTAGCCATATACTACTATTGAGGCGAAAACATTTAATGGCTCATACTCGCGGCCATGGATCTGTCCGGCGTCCGTTACATCCAGCAACTAAATGATGTCTTCGAGATAAGGCACCAAAGCAAATACAACAGTCTGAGGCAGTTGCGCGAAGCTGCGATCAATCGAGATAAGTCTGGTGGCATCGCAAAGAAAATGGTAGAGTCATGTGGCTGATGAGCGTATGACGTCATTGAGTGGCGTCACCATCGTTCGAGAGGAGCGCTCCTCAGGCAATCTTGCCAGACGCCTCCTGAACGCCGATTTGGAAGGATGCCGCCTAAACGCTCCTTGTAGTCTTTAATCAACATCTTCACCACACATCACCGAAATAAACAGCAACACCGCGCTAAAGGCTTTCGCCTCACCGCACATTAGGTCAACAAAGTGCCCCCCTGAATTGTTGGTGATTAAGTTTTTGGTGACTACTTGAATGCTTATGTTACAGTAATCGAAAAGAATAGGCGGCCTTACGCTGGAAGTCTCGCGTGTAGGTCCAGTTGTCGTGTCCGACCCAGGCGAAGCGCTCGTCGTTGTCGCGGTAGTAGGCGTCTCCAATGAGCTTGGCGCGCATCAGGTCTGTATACACGTTGCCAGGGACCACACCGGAGAAGTGGTACGCTGGAGCATAGTGTACGAACAATCATTGAGCACTCAAGAGACTTTCCTTTCCTTTTGAATGTGTTGCTTGGATTGCACATTGTAGTTAACAAAGAGGTTTTGTCATTGCTGTTATTCCTCTTGTTTTATAGGTTTGCATTGAGGTGCCACCCATATCAAGGCATAAAATATTAGGTACAACATTCTGGCCGTTATATATGCGGAGATAATGTTGCGTGCAGTCATCATAGGCTCTCTGGCATTGCCTTCAGTGCCTTTGAGAATCCAGAAAAGGAAAGGGAATTACTGAGTTTGTCTTGAATTTATAAGTTTTGAGATGAACACATTATTTAAATATTGTCTTTTTACTTGGCAGTAAACTTTGCATTTCACCCCCCCCCCCCCCCCCCCCACCCCACCCCCTGTTTCCAGGAGATACCTCTTTGCTGCTGCTTCTAGTTCTGCATGAGTGTGTTGTCTTCCTCGTCTTAGCCTGAATACTTAGCCGAAAAATTGCATTTTCTTGAATGAGAAATGTAAAAAGCCATGTGTACACGGATACTGATATCAATCTTGATGAGACGGCACTGTCTACATTGTTTTCTGGGCTATTTTGCCGGCTGCCAGCAATATCGCCACTTCCTAAAATTAACCCCTAGCACTTCCGTTTCGCAATCCTTCGCAGCTCACAGTACAGCCTTTGGAGAACAAACTCATTAATTTGATATTGAGTGTGTTACGTAGGCCAGGGAAAAGGTCAGTGCTACAGGCGGTCACGCGACGCACACAAGTTCAAGCTACCGCTACCAAGCGGTCTGCTGAGCGTCAGCAACTCGGAAGATGGGGCCTGTGAGAACGCACCGAGGAGGCTAGCGTACGTACATTTATTTCGATTGTACACCCTCCAGTCTCCGTTGAGCGGCAGCACGACGCCCACGGCACTGGCGAACGCCGCCAGGAGCGCGGCGACCCCCAAGAACAGCCCTGGCCTCCGAGGTCCCATGGCCGCGGCACGGTCTTCTTCTTCTTCTACTTCATGTCCCCCGATCCGCCGTGCGGTCAGGGCGTTTTAACTTCTTTTTCAACAGCTCACATTAGTCTTAGTCCCTCGCTTCAATCACATTGAAAGCACGCTGTTGTAGCAGCACGCCAACACCAGCAATAGCAGTAGTACTGGTAGTGGAGGTAATTATTATAGCATTAGTAGCACTAAAAATGAGTTATGGAGCGCTCAATTATCATTATGCGGTGACACTGCGTTAGGATTAGGTATTCTCCTTGATTTCAATTGCTCTCCTCTACTTCTCATCTGCTCTTCATATTTTCTTCTATCTTTTGCCATGTATTTATTTGCTCATTGAAAGTTCTTTGCTCAACTCTGCTGTGCAAACTGTTGAGGGACTTTGCCGTGTCTTTGCTGAATCATTGTTTGCTTAGTCATTCATAGCCGTTATTAGTTATTATCAGTTGTACAAAGTATTTTTTTGTGTGTGTGTGATTTCTTCTCGTGGTAGCCACCTTCAGGGCTTCTCATCTACAAGTGGAGAGAGAAATTTCCTCTCCTCACTTTGCCACGTGCTAACCGTGGCAGGTAGCTTTTCCGTGTACCAGCCCTTGCAGGTGGCAGGTGGTGCCAGGTGGCAAGCGCACAGAACACTACGCCGCCGGACGCGGCGTAGTGTTGTGTACACTTTACGGTGGCACTTCTAAGGCTAACGCATAAATAGTAGTAGTAGTTGTTCTAGTGCAAGTAGTAGTAGTGGCGTTAGGATAGGGGTAGTAGTAGATCGTAGCGGAATAGTAAGAGCTGCAACGATGGTAGCATTGGTGGTTCCAGTGGTAGGAGTGGTAGTGCTCGTGGCAGTTGTGTTAGCAGTAGTAATGGTAGAGGTATTATTCGGAGTAGTAGTAGTAGCAGCAGCAGTAGTAGTAGTAGTTGTAGTAGTAGTAGTAATGTTGATGATGATGATGATAGTGGTGGAGGTGGTGGAGGTGGTGGTGATAGCGGTGGTTGGACTGCCTGCTATTGCTGCGTCCTTGGCGACCATAGCTCAGCGCAGATATTGGCTGGTGTGGCTCAGCGTCTTTAACAACCGCAGGCGCTCTTCCACTATTAGGAACCGACAGAGAACTACAGAGACTAAATATGTACGCATCGGGGAATTACACACATGTGAAAAATGGGCAGAGATGGCAAGAAGGGAGAACTTTCACAGCACAGGAAGCCCTCTGCGTGAAGGAGGTTCGGCCCGCGGCGGGCATTGTACCCATTCTTAGTCATCTGGACAAGAATGTAACATGAAACAGCAAGGGATATTACAGTTTAACGGTCCTCATTCTCGCTGCTAGAGTAAAAAATTGGCGGTGGTTTAGCTCTGGTTAAACCTGGAGTTACGCGATAGCTACAGCTGGCCGAGTGGAACTTGGTCACGTGACCAACCACGTGATCAGCCACGGCGCCACGCCACTGGCAGCTGCTCCGCACCACGTGACAAACCACGTGACAGAGTGGCGGCGCAGCCACAGGGTGGCGCGCCGCCACGCTGAAGACTCGAAATGCTACCGTAATATATCTATCGCTACAAAATCAAAGCCCTCTTGTATTTCAGAAAGATCAATCCGGTAGTACCTTGCCATGGCGCGCAAATCAAGGTTTGCGTTTCTTATAGCTTTTAGGGGGTTTTATTCTATTTAATACACTCATACAAGTAAATGGTCAAGTTTGCTTATCCCTTATCGCTTCGTGGCTTACAAGCCACACACGTGAAGATGACGTACACCGGGTGCGACCTCTGGATAATTATCCCTACTGCCTCCAAGCTTTATAACGGTTAATCCTAGAGAAACCGGTCGTGTGTTTGATACGTGGCCGACGTGCTGATGTTCACATTGTGTATAAACTTATTCCCGACCTTTTTCTCGTGGTGCCTGCCTCCGCGCCGCCAGTACGTGCATTCGTAACCTGTACAGTCGAAACGATCCGTCGACGTAATGGTCGCGCGCGACAGGCCTACACTTTTGCAGAAATTTAGACACAAAAACAGGGGACGTGACAGCAGGCTTTTTAGATTTGTATGGTGTGTGCGCCGTCCTCTATCTCGGGCTCTGTACTTTGTTTATTAGCCCGTTTTTTTTCCATGCAGGAGTTTTGTCCTTGAGAAACTCGGTGGAACCCGTATCTGGTTGAGCAGCCCGTACCTTAAGGTGGTAGTACCTATGCTTTGAAATCGCGTGTTCGCAGCAAGCAGTGAAATCTCGGAGCCCAGGATGTGCTCACATGCAAAAGAGATAAATGTTTTCAATGAAGGTGGAAGCAAAGAACAGAAAAACAACAAATCTCAAAAGTAAAGTTAGATTTAGTGGAACGAAAATTTTGGTAGTGGAATAGCGAAAATAGAATATGATAACAATGAAAATAGAATATGATAACAAAATATGCAGGGCCAAAAAGAGTCTATCCGCCTTAGTGGAACTGAACATTGTCATTGTTAAAGGCTCGCAGCATTTCTTAAATGAAGGGATGAAGATGCCGACAAGTATAATAATAAGAACTGATTTCTGGTTTTAAAAATGGAGGCATTTACCGGAACGCCACTAACACTGCCCAAAAAAAGCTGGGTTCCTTGACGTGCCTTACGTTTCAATCAATGGTTCGTAGCTTTTTTATTTTTTTATCTTCAGGACTTCAGCCTCACTGATACACTCTGCAGAGTGACAGTCTATCCTGCAGAGTGTGTCAGTGAGGATAAAGTCCCTCGGTGCTATTCTGGCCAATCACGTGGCGCCGGCCCCTCCAACTTTGACCACGCCCTTATCTTACAACACCGAGGCGCAAACCAGCATCGCATTCTGTCCGTTTCTTCTATACTGGCACCAGCCAATCTGATGGACAGTCTTCGCCCCTAACGACCCGATATTTCCTAGTCCGCGCCTCACTCCGAAGCTGCCACGTACAGTCTAGTGCAATTTGAAGGGTATCACGTCTGTGTCGGTTAAAACGCTCACTTATTGCGCAACAAACTTTACAAGGCAGGATGGAGGAATCCTTCAGCTACCTAAGCTCATGCATTCATTGCAGCCTTCGTGCGAAAATAAACCATGTTGAGCAGTTTAATCCGCGTAGTTGAACCCTTCAAATCCCGTTAGACTGTACGCCGTCAGCTCGCTTGCTCGCTCGCTACACAGAAACAGTCGCAGCAAAGACATCATCGCGAAACCTGCGTGGCCTGTTCACCCTATCCTCCATAATCCCTTGTGTGGCTCCGGATGCGTACCGCGGCTCCCGGCCTTTCACGGGAGCTGCATATGGTCGGTATTATGGTCCCTACCGGTTCCTTCAGCAAACGTCTCCTGTGAATTATATGGTTGAGCCGTCGCGCCCTCTACGGCCCCGAAACCACCCGCGGGAACAGTTTGAAGCCCTACTGTGATCCCTGAGTTCTTATGTCCCTATAGGTCGCCAGGATGGCTCCTTTTTTGCCGGGGATAACGTCTGTGGGACAACAGTAACCGCTGCCGGCATGCGCCGATCCGACGCTGCTCCCGAAGGAGTTCGTCTCTCTCTTGGTGCTGGTTACGCCTCTCGCTATGCTGCAAGATCCGTCCCGGAGGCTAGGTCTCCATGTGCAAACCGAATGAACGCATCCCTACATAAGCATTGACTTGTGCAACAGCACACAATATAACAAGCGAGAGCACAAAAAAATTAAGTCATAGGATGACTGCTTCACAGCGAGCGCCCAACGCAAAGTATATAGGACTTAGCATTTCATGTTTAATCGTATTCTTTTCGAGCCGATTCAATTCGATATTTTTGTTCGCTGAAAGCCAACCTTTCAATGGATGAGCGTTCTTGAGGATTCAATACAAGTGTGATATTAGGGCTGCTGAAAAGGACACTTTCAAAAGTTTGCACATGCGATAGTTTTACTTATTAAAATTTGTTTTATTCACTTTGGAGCAAAGCTACATACGCACTCACTAATCCCTTAGAGGCGATACTTCTTCGAAGCCGAGGTAAGAAGACAGACACCAGCCGACGTAAAATTGTATGCACCCTAATCGCCATGAGATTGGCTCAGAACATTTCTTATTCAAGCAAGTCATGGAGCACCAACTGTTGCGTGCACAAATTATTTCAAATGTTTTCAATAAAAATTAGGCTTTATTAACATTTCCTCATCATGCGGTTACAAGACTACAATCATGTCGATGGCTTCAAGGTGAGCCCTTGAAGTAGCGACGATAGGTTCTGCGAAAGAAAACAGCCCTACAGTGATTGCTTCTGGCAGGACTGGTCGTATATTTGATACTTTGGTGACGAGCCGCAGTTCTCATCGTAGATGAACTCACAGCCCCGGTGTTCCTGTCCCACTGCACTTGAATGAAGCCAGTACGTGCAGCCGTAACCTGCTCGTTGGGAACAACAAACAGGTGGAACAACCCGGATGAACTCAGTGGTCCCGTGCTGTCACTTTCCGTCATTTTCACTTTCTGTTACTTTCTAAACCTTTTTTTGAAACATCACCAATACGGGGCAAAAAAACGCTTAAGCTTAAGTTATAAATTTTATAGCTTGGTTTAACCAAATATTAGTTGAAATAGAGAAAGAAGGGCGTTATTCAGCTTCCTCACAGTAAAAATCATCATTCAATGCTAGAACAAAATGTGGTGTTCTTACCGTTTGCTGCATAGATATGGCGAACAATGAGACAAGTTCCGCACCTTGCGTATATTATGCGGCCCACAGCTGCAGGCCCTGTGCCTGGAATAAGTTAGGATGCCTGTTAAGCTACTATTGCTAGGTAAGAAGAAAAAATGAAATATTCAGTCACGGCCTACTACAACCCTAGTAAGCAATCGGAAGTTCAGAAAAGTAGGTTAACGGCTCCGTGTTATTCGAAGCTTAATTTATCCTCTGAGTCACCAACGTCATGGTGGCGTGATGGTGGTGGGGTTGGTATAGAGGCAGAATTAGCCTGCCTTCATCGTCATATCAACAATGATATTCCTTTTTTTTTTGCTGTACGTTTAATTGTAGTCTGTAATCTTGCCTCCAGCCAGCTCCATAAATACTCATAAGAACTCATAAATTTATTGCTTTATGAGCCCATGTTTTTTGCTTCATGTACCTGCTGATTCTATTAATGTATTGCTGTTTATATTAATTACGACAATGCAGTTACCAGAAGCTTGCAAGAAGGAAGCCTACAGTGACTGAAACCAAGCAGCATAGGATATTGCTCCCCGGGTCCACTTTCCTGGACCTCAGGTAAACAAACTGCACCTTACGAGCAGCACCTTGCTACTGAACAACTGTCTGATGTGTTTCTCTTCAATGTGCTGCTTCAAGAGATCTTTGTTTCAGCGACTGCCTAAAATCATGAAATCATCCGCAAGAAGAAAAGGAGCTGGTGCTATTCAACTGGTCGTACCCTCATCTGCAAGCATCTTTGCAAACTTACCGTTGAGAGGAGTGAAGATCAACACGTTTTTAGCCCAGTAGCACTTTGTTGAACTCAGAGATATCCGCCCGCTCCTGAAATGGACAAGCGTAGCGTTTCCGCTACTGCATTTACCTTAAAGTAGGATGAACTATGAACTTTGGACACGAGGTTTGAAATCAGTCAGAGCCACTCATTGTTTTGACCATGTACTGTGGAAAGTCTCTCAATTGACTCTCATTCAAAGCATTTCATGGTAGCAGTTTTTTAGAGTTCTTACCCAACTCCGTTTGTGCCGAAAGTGGCAATGGCCGCTTTGCTGAAGTTCTGGTAATCTCCGTAAGTTGAGAACTTGACGCACTTCTCCGTTTTTCCAAAATATGGGTCCTCGTAGTAGTTTCTGTACACTACATACCAATCGCCGACGTCCGGATAGCACTGGCCAAACAGAAGAAGGCTTTGGTTTATGCTATACACAACAACAATAAGCCCAACAAAAGCAACAATAAAACAGGGCTGCTTTGGAGTCAGTTGTTTATTTTTGTCGGCGCTTTATTAGTGGAGCTGTTTTTCCTTTTATTTTTGTTAGATGTTTTATTCGTGTTGTACAAAAAAAAAGTCGGTACAAAGGAAGAAAAACTTTCGGAGCTGCTCAATCTCATTATAATGACACTGAATGAATGGAGCTTGAAAAAAATACACAAGTAATTTCGAGTATTTTGAAAAGCTAGTTCCTATCATCCGACTAGGTGCTAAAAACCTCCCAATGCTAAAAATAAATTAAACACAGATACCGCCATCACGGGCCGGTATGGCAGAAAGCTGCGGAGCGTCAGCATAGGTTTTTGCGCGCGGATCCCTGAGGCCAGGCTGCACCGCTATTCACTCCAAAATGGGGATCACGCAGTTTTCGGTTTAGGCGTCACGAGCTTGAATCGAGGGGCGGAAAAAATTTTAATGCAGTTTTCTCAGCAATACATGCGTGTTTTTCTATCGTACTGAAATGAACCCTTACGAAAGTTTTGTTAGTCTATAGACTGTGCATGGTATGTAGACTGTCCATCGAGTTTAGCGAATGAAGTCTACATACTTTTTATAGAAGAGTCCTATAAGCTAGTCTATAAAGAATACAAATCCTACAAACAGTCAATAGACAACCTATAGATTTATTGCCACACACTTTTCGCAGAGTTTTATCTGTAGACAGGATCTATATACTGCGAATTAACACAAGTAAATATCTTAGGAAGGAAATACAGTCTATAATAAGTCTATAGAATGTCTATGGGCCATTTTTGTAAGGAAACATACTCAGAACGAGCCACATAGTTGTATAGCAATGCGAATGAAAATTGGAAGGAGTTAGGTTAGGGGTGAAGCGAATGGAAATTTATGTGAGCTGATATACAGAGACTGGCAAATTGTGAACAAAAGAAAATCCTGAATAACGAGGGCGATAATCGACACCTACCACATTGCAAAGCACCATTTTCCACTCGTCATTGACCCGTTAGTTTCTTTAAGAAGAAAATAAATCGAATACTTATCAGATAGTAAATCACTCGCTTTCATGCCACATGGTGACCATATTGTGTGCTTCCGTGCCATGATTTGGTTTGATTTGGTCATGCTGTGACCTTTGCACAAATTGACGATTTCTCGAATAAAATCATGAGTTCATAGTCAGCGCCAGAGATGGGCATTCTCACGAGGGCGAGACCTCATGAGGGCGTCCTCACCCTCAGCTCGTGAGGATTTCACTCGGTGAGGGTGAGAGAGGATGGGCGCATAAAAATTCGTGAGGACGAGGGTGAGGGAGGAAAGATATGGTGAGGTGAGGGCGACGGAGGGAAGACATGAGGTTAGAGTGAGGGAGGGCAAGACGCACTGTCTGAGGGCGAGGGTGGTGGCCCGAACCGTACTCCGTGCTAAAAATTTTGTGTGTGCAGCCCGTTATAAATTCCCGTTTTAGAGCGCCAGTTTCTAGGGTGAATTATCCCGGGGAGGACGTAGTTTCTGCAGACTGGAGGTACACGAGGCGAACACGAAAGGCGGGGAGCCGCACGCCTGCTCCGTCGCCGCTATGTACTGCACCGTTGACAATGCTATGCCGGAAAAAGTGCTCTTCTAACTCAAAAAGCAGTTTTTTTAATAATTGTTAAAAGCTTTGGGTGAAACACCCTGTATAGTGCACTGACAAGGAGGCACTGGTCGGGCCCTGCGGGTGGCGCTGCCGGTCCAACAGGAACCGTAGTACCGCAGTCAACATTTTTATTATCAGCCCCGAGTCTGCCAGATCATCAGAGTGTAGAGTAAACCATGTAGAAATTATACCTGGTGTGCGCGTGTATATATATATATATATATATATATATATATATATATATATATATATATATATATATATATATATATATATATATATATATATATATATATATATATATATATATATATATATATATATATATATATATATATATATATATATATATATTTGTTGAATTCCCAAGCTCTAAGCCTTGTTTCCCAAACTGAAGTCTGATTTTCGCTTAGTGAGGTTTCAAACAACTGGCTGCAGCACGAAAAATACTTGTACGAAATTCCACTGTCAAATCAAAGCCCGTTGGAGGCACTAGTGTCGAATTTTTTCATTCATACTTTGAGGAGTTTAATACAGTCGTATCTTTCTATTGTTGCTGGAACTGCGGTATCAGAAAGCGGTGTCGCAATGTGTTGGCCAAAGCCAACAACTGTGGTTTTACTATGGAAATAAAGCAGCAGCTTAACCACCTTGGTCTGAATCATCGCTAGCTCCGCCTCGCATTTTATGATGTGCTAAAAAAGAAAAACTTGTACTGCTCCCCAAACAAATAACAAAACATCTCTAGGTTTATTTCTGTCCCTGGTGAGACGTGTGACCACGTAATCGTACGCCTTATTTTATGAACCAAATTTCTTACAGGCATGGTAGAGAATTGACACTCAGCGTTTGGGTAATGCGTAGACATGCAAGAAAAAAATCCCAGGTAGTTTAGCTTGGGGTTAACCACGAATTACCGTGCGCTAGCAGCATTAGCCCTGGTTTTGCATGGTTTATCTTAACTTTCTATGCGTTCGCTTGACCTGAATTGGCTTACTTCGGTTGATATATCACATGATGTAAGTTTGCGTGATATTACGACATTTTAGACCCGTACTGCGGTAGAATAGATCTATTCTCTACATTAATAGATCCATGGGAGTCCTGATTCCACTCCTGGCGCAGAGGTGCAGCAGTTAAGCTGCACACCACTGCCCTGCGATGGCAGGTGCTGCCATAGGTGGGGCTTTTGAGACCTATGCTGTTCCTGAGGAATATCTCGCGGCTAATCATTAACTGAATAGCCACGCTGGTCAGTTTGCTCACAATCCGATGGGCAGCTTGTGGTGACGTCACAATGTCACGTGATCAACATAGCTCACATGCCAGAAGCAGGCTTCGGACAGACAGACAGCCGCTTTTCGGCGGAATGGAAGCGCTAGGGCACTAAAATAGCAACCACAGGAATCGTTCACTCCAGACTCGGGGAGTTAGTGATTACCATTATTCAGCTCAAATGCGGCATTTTAGCGACCCGCTTGATTTTCAAGTGGCCTGAATAATGTTTTATTTTAAGCGACAGCATAAGAGCCTCAATGCAGCGCAAAGCCGGCATCGCACTGATGGAAGACACTAAACAAAAAGAAAACATAGCTGGGTGAGGGGGGTCTGGACCCGCGGCGGCGCTAAAAATCAGTTCCGCTAGCCGCTGCTTCAGCCCACTACGCCATTGCCCCAGCTTTATTAAGCATAATATTTTATTACATTGAAAATATATTCTATTCACATTAACTAAATCATTTACAAAGCTTTTAGGAAACGCCACGAAACAGATCGCAAAAAGACAAAGCAACGGAGCACTAGACGCGAGGTAAGGCTGAGAACTTCACCAAGAGGGAATGCCACTCCGATTTAAAGTCGGTCGGTTCATACACTTTTCTCAGATGAACAATCAGTTGGGGGAAATCTGAACATCCTGACTGTATGAACTGCCAAGCAATTCGTCGTATTCGTCACGTACTCGCGTTCACGCGTGTTAAACTGCCAGTCTATCAAGCTGTAGTTTGAAAGTGTGGTCTTCATATTTCATCCGTGGTGCGTGGAAGCGTCGTCAGACGAGCATGCAAGAAACCTCAAGAAATGGCGGGAGATTAGAAGCAGTGAAATTCAGAAGACCTAGTGTTATTGCAATGTCACCGGGTAATGATAATTAAGCGACCAACAAACTTTCCTTGTTCTGTGTCTATTTTTTGCTTAGCACTTATTGTAATTGTTGTGGTAAACACTACTGCATTGTTTTCCAAATAGTCTTGGCATACATTAGTTTTTGTTCACAGACACAACAACGTGCTGACTCATTTCAGCAGCGCGTATAGATAACAATGAAATGTTATAAGTGCAGGGACATGTATGCAGGCAGTGCGTGCCGGAAGTAAAGACAGAGTGATACTTTGGGGCTCAACTTGCAGCTGCCTTGGTTTTGTCTCACGTATAAGCTCAAACAAAACACACACACACACGTACATGCACACGCACAATATAAGCATCTAGCCTCTCGTCCAGTAGTGTCTTCAGGGCTTGTCTTATACGTTTATTACTCAGTAATCTCGCCAGAAGTTGCCGACTACAAAAAGTAACTCCAGTTTTGAAACGACTGTTAGTGAGTGTGAGGGAGGAAGGACCGACGATGCGAGGGTGAAGGCGAGGGAGGACAGACTAAATTTTGAAAGTGGGGGCGAGGGTGAGGGAGGGTAATGGATTCAAAAATGAGGGTGAGGGAGGAAAAGTGAAAATGAGGGCATTTGTCCACCTCTGGACTCAGCGCTGTGCGCGTTCGGTTCCCGTGTTCGTCCCGTCCTGTTCACGCCGAGACCTAGCGTAATATGAACAACCAACTCTCGCGAACACCTACCCTTGTGCACATGTCAGTGCACGTTCAAAAACTCCTGCGTGGTCGAAACTAATTAGCAGCCCTACTCTACTGCGTCCCTACTGTATTATACCGTACCATACCATACCATGCCTCACCATATCATGCAATACCATATGATGCCATGCGATGCCATACCACACCATCCCATGCCATTTCCTACCACACCGTACCACACCGTACCATACGATGCCATGCCATACATTCACACGGTTCATTTCAATATTGCGTGTGCTATCGTTGTTATTTTTCGGAGCCGAGTCAAAAAGAAGTTTCAACTCCATTTTTGTGAAAGTTTCGACCATTTAGCAGCTGGTTAATATTGTGGTAATGCTATTTGGATTCAGGCGCAATTATCTTCACAATAATTATGATCTAAATTCCTCCACCTGTGCCTCAGAGTCGAGAAGTACTTGCATCGGTCACCACTGCCCCAGAAGGCCGGCGTTTCCTAAAAACTTCACGAGTAGCTTAGGTGTAGCTACAACGGGCCTATCAGTTCGAGATCTCTAACAAAATAACCTGAGAAACGCTTTCCCATGGCACATACCGCATATTCAGGTTTTGCAGCAATTTCTGACGGTAGTCACAAAATTATGGGAACACCAGGAACAAATGCGGGGCACCAGCCCCAGCACCACTATATTAGCAACCGGCACACTACAAATTAGAGCATTCGCAAGATTTCATGGTCTTCGTTCATCTGTTTCACTACAACGGACGAAGCAGGCGCTCGTTATTTAGCTCTAACTCATTGGTTAACTGCAGCCATTGCGTTTTTAGGACCTTGGGATCAGATTTAAAGTGCTAGTGATTTTTTTTTTCTCCATGACGTCGATGTTCAGTTCCATTCCATTGGTAAAATGCTCTTCATCGATAAAATCGTTACGATGCGAATGCACTTACCGAGCCAACGTCTTGGTATTCTTGCAGGTCGCTACGCAATTCTGGGTAAAACAGGTTCCCTTTCACTACATGAAGAACCAGCACCCCCAGGGATGCTACAGTAACCTGCAGCATAACAGCTTTTCCAGTCATCATGAAGTAAAACTCAGTGAGTGGCACGCAGGCATAAATAACATGTTGCCTGGTGGCAACACGTTATTTATGTTTGGTGAGTACGTCACGGATGCTTAAATACGTACATTGAATGCCAGGGTGCCATGAACACAGCATTTTGTCGAAGCTTTAGGGCATTCTTATTGGTCGTTCCGAAATAAATAACTTGCACTTGCGTTTCCTGTCCTGTCTCGTATTTCAGCAAGCACGCGATGTCATTCACCTTAGAGTACTGGTATGCCATGCAGCCTTTTATGCCGTTTCAGTTAGTCTCAAGTCCATTCTTCATAGGGACGCTATTATCTACCGCTAACTTCCGACTAACAGAGAGATTTAGCATAGCGTGCCTCGCTTCCGCGAGGAGATGGTTCCAAGTGGCGCATACCTACCACTGCGCACGTGCAGCTGGTTCCTTGCCTGTGCAGATAACGGTAGCGGAATGCTGATCGCCCTATTCTAAATCTCTCTAATAGGCTTGGCGGAGCTCGGAGGTTTTGTCGGAGTACGAGAACAAGTGGAAAGTATAGGAAAAACTTCGCCAAGTGAACAAATGCACACCGCAAACATAATAAAGGAAGAAAATGTCTGCTGATGGCACGGATACAATGACCTGAGTTGATAGTCAAAGGCAAATCGTCACAGACTGACGAAAGCTTGCACCTCATGCTTCACGTCACGATAGCTGTTTGTGCACATATTTCGCCTGTTAGGCAATTGTACCACGAACCGCACAGGCTACCATCAAGTGACACAGCAAGAATGCACTTGTAGAAAGCGATTACATAACAACATTTTTAACTGAGGTTTACGATGTGGCCGAGTAAGCCTTATAAGCAAAGCTTCGATCAATAGATTTACCCAGAGCGCAAAAATTATATTCATCCTACTGCGCGATCAGTATATCCTCTTTAGCGAAAAAGCAGTGCTGCGTGCGTGCGTGCGTGCGTGCATGCGTGCGTGCGTGCAGGCGTGCGTTCGTGCGTGCAGGCGTGCGTTCGTGCGTGCAGGCGTGCGTGCGTGCGTGCGTGCCTGTGCTCATGCGTGTGTGTGCGTGAGGGGGATGGTAATTGTTGTAAAAATCGACAATTTCAACCGTCACTGTTTGCTGGTCCCTTTGAAACTCGCCACTTTTGAAAGGGTTCTTGACTGCTGACACCCGTACGGAAGCAATATATCAACCACGAACGACCTCTCCACGTGTGCCTAAAGGTTCGAGCAGAAAATCTCAGTGATTTATAACATATGCCCGCTGCGGAGAGCAGTTAAGCGATGTGCCTCTGGCCTGCCAAGGCAGGTGCTTCCACCGGTGGGGCCTGCTTGACTCAGGTCGGTCTTCCCGAGCGACCACTCTCGGCCAATCATCAATGTAACTCCCACCTGCCATGGTGGTGCGTTTGCTTACATTGCGGTGGGCAAGTTGTGATGATGCCACAAGGTTACGTGTCTTAGGTAGACCACCTAGGTTGCCAGCGTGGCCGGTTGCTGCAGCCGCTTTGGCTGCGTGGCTTCGAACGGTCGCCAATGCCGGCGGCGACTCCGCACAGTTTTTTTTCCGACAGGGCGGTACTAACGTGTTAAAATTCATGTAAAATCATTTCTATGACGGTGCGATTTTCAGCAAGCGCTAACTTCATCGCTGCTTCGCGAGCTCATAACTCGGGGTCTTGACTCCGTTGCCCCGCACGCTGAGAATCACAACCTCCATTGCGTTCGCCTGGATCTTCGACTAGTGTTGTCTCTTTTGCTCCATCGACTTCGCGAGCCTCCGCCTCGAGTCTGGACGCCTAAAATGGTTTGCATTCATTATCATGTTCAAGGCGACTTTCCCATGCTTCTTACGAGCCCACCAACCTTGGTCGGCCCATCTTTCCAGGTGCCCTTGTCGCACTGGAAAAAGGCGCCGGTACAAATGTGCTCTGGAAGGACACCTAGTGGAGACACAGTGTGCCATCGTGTAGACGCTCTAAAAGGACAATGTAAAACATGCCTTATGAACCTTAGAAAAGAACAGTTCATCATTTTTGAACAAGAACCAGGCGATTTCAGCCCTCCTTCCTACATACAGATAACAGCATGAAATCATAATCATTTTCTGCAGCAGCCTGACAGCATCGACTGCATGAGAAACCGCTCTCCGATATCTCTCCAATCAACCCTATCCTGTGCAAGCTGCGGCCACCGTATCCCCGCAAACTTCTAAATCTCATCCGCCCACCTAACTTTCTGCCGCCCCCTGCTACGCTTCCCTTCCCTTAGAATCCAGTCTGTTATCCTTAACCACCATCGTTTATCTTACCTTCGCGTTATGTACTCGTCCTAAGCGCATTTATTCTGCTTGATTTCGAATAGGATGTCATTAACCAGCGTTTGTTCCCTCACCGATTCTCCTCTCTTCTTGTCTCTTAACGCTACACCTATCATTTATATTGCCATACCTCGCTGCGTTGTCCTTAACTTAAGATTAACCCTTTTCCTTAGCCTCCCCGATACCGAGAACCGGTACGATACAGATCTCATATGCTTTTCCCCTGAGGGATAATGGTAACCTGCTATTCATGATCTGAGAGAACCTACCAAGTGCGCTCTGCCCCATGCTTATTCTTCTAGTTACTCCACTTCCGTGATCTGGATAGGCTTTCACTACCTCCCCTAAGTAGACTTATTTCCTTACCCCTTACAGCGCCTCGCTACCAATCATAAACAGGCGTTCCCGTCCGAGACTGTCGAAAATTACTTTAGCTCTATGCATATATATTAATATTAGGCCCAGCCTTCTGCTCTGCCTGTCTAATTCGTTTATCATGCTTTGTAGCTCATCCCCTGAGCGACTTAGCCAAGGAAGGCAATGCCATAAGTGAATCGCAGATTACTGGGGTATTTTCTATTAACTCTTATACCCAACTGTTCCCAGTACAGGCCTCTGATTACCTGCTTTAAACAGGCGGTGAATAGCATTGGCGAGATTGTGTCTACCTGCCTGACACCCTTCTTCATTGGAACTTGATTGCTGACTTCATGGAGGACTACGGTGGCTCTGCAGCCGTTATACATATCTTCAAGTATTTTTACATCAGGCTCATTTACACCCTGATTCAATAATGCCTACATGACTCCTGTGGTTTCAACTGAGCGAAATGTTTTGTCGTATAATCTATGAAGGCTACATACAGGGGTTGGATATATTTCGTACATTTCTCTATCACCTGATTGGCAGTGTGAATATGGTGTATTGTGGAGTAGACTTTACGAAAGCCTTGCCTGATAATTTGGTTTATTGAAGTCTAATGTTTTCCTGACTGTATTAGTGATTTCCTTAGCAAATAATTTGTATGCAACGGAGAGTAAGCCGATCTGTCTACAATTTTTCAAGTCTCTGACAGCACCTTTCTTATGAACTAATATGATGTTAGCGTCCTTCCAGGCTTCCGGTACGCTTGAGGTCGTAAGGAATTGCGTGTACAAGATGGCTAGTTTTTCTTGCATAATCTCCTCACCGTCCCTCAGCAGATCTGCTGTAACCTGATCCTCACCAGCTGCTTTGCCCCTGCGCATTCATCCTAACGCTTTCTTTACTTTCTCTTTTATTAATGGCGTGATGTCCCATTGCAGTGCACTACGGCCCGTCTCATTAACTTCCTGATTACATTGGCTACTGCAAACGTTTCTGTAGAACTCTTCGGCTACTTTAACTAACTTGCCCATATTGCTATACTGACATTCCCTTTTATTTTTCTCTTAATTAAGGCACACATTTGGTTTTTGCCTAAGCCTAGTTTCCCCTTCATCGCTTTTAGGCTAACTCTGTTCTTTAGAGCATGCTCGATGATCTCTATATTAAACTTATGCTACCTTGCGCTTATTGATTAGCTTTGATGGCTCTGCCAGTTTTATTCTGTCTGCGGGGTTTAGAGGCTTTCATGCATTGGCATTTCTTAATCATATCTTTCGTCTTCTCAGATAGCATGCCGGTATCCTCTCCAACAATCCTACCGCCTACTTCTACTGCGCACTCCGTAATGATGGCTTTGGGATTATCGCTTGAACATTAATGTCGTCGCCCTCAGTTAAAGCCGAACATCCGTGCTGCACCGCGATCGGGAATTTCTCTACTTTCCCCCTTACCGCTCACTCGCTGATGAGCTTCCGTTTCACTAGTTTCCTCCGTTCCCTCCTCAAGTCTAGACTAATTCGAGACCTTAGCATCCTGTGGTCGCTGAGACGCGACTTTTCGAGGACCTCCACATCCTGCATGATGCCATGGTGAGCACACAGTATGAGGTCACGTTTTTAGTCTCACCATTGAGACTCTCGCTTGTCCACTTCCTGTTCATTCGTTTGCGGAGTAAAATATTCGGGGTGTATGCATATCTCGTACAACGTAACAGCACCTGCCATGCTGGTGGACCAGGATGGCTGCGAGAAGGTGCGCGTTTCTACACCGCGCTTGTCAAAACCTGTTCCAGGCTGCCCTTCAGAAGCTATGATTGGTTCCTATTATGCAGCTCGATACGTCGAGTGAAAGCTATCTATATGTGCACAGGTGGCTCGCCTGAGCTCGTACCCCGCACTTTATATGAAAATTTGATGCGTGGCCGCCACAGGACATCGTTGAAAGACAACCCCGATTTTCTATTTTAGGTGCGTTTTCTCGCTTTGAAAGTACGTTTTTGGCAGCTCTCATTTTGAAGAGTTGCAAGTAAAACTGGGCTTCGTTAGCTTCCAAGTTTTATTAGCGGCGTGCATAGAAGCAACGGAACGGAAAAGACGCTTTGCCAGGCGACCCGTCGGTTGAACGCCCTCGTCAACACAGCACGTATTTCCACAGCTACTGGTTTCCGGACGATCGGTCGTACATGAGTCGTACATGTGATACTTGGGCGACGTTCCACAGTTTTCGGCGTAGATGTATTCACAGGCGTCGCTACGTTGGTGCAGTACGCTAGAGTGAAGCCAGTAAGAGCATCCGTAACCTGTAAAAATGGAAACAATTGACAATTGCAATAACTGGTACAAGGTGGACATCACAAACACTCTAATCACACATAACTTTTAAAGAGTGGGTGAATGGCATAAAGTTAAATGCATTTTTTTCTGCTCCTATTTTGTATAAAAGTAAGCCGATAGCGACTTAACGACGCATCTTGGCGCTTTTTATGTTGGTTACATGCGCCTACACTCGTGACGTCATTGTCAAAATGTTGCGACGGTATTGCAATGTACGCGTGCAAAATGCTCATGTGATGGGATGGGTCTAACTAAGTCGTAAGAACAGTAAGGCGTGACCGATGCGAAAAATGTATCTCTTAATACTTTTAGTTTCTGTTTGGTAGTTTTTGAGGCCAAAAAAAAGAATCTAGTACACATAGCGATATACTTGTTACACACCTTTATGCGCGATGTTTTCCTTGCGTTCGAGACTGCCGCATTTAAGAGCATAGAAGAAAGTGGAAGGTAAGTGGGTGGGATAGGGTTAATTGGAGAGACATGGGAGAGGCCTTTGCCCTGCAGTGGGTGTAGTAGGGCTGATGATGATGATGATGATGATGATGATGATGATGATGATGATGATGATGATGATGATGATGATGATGAAGTGGGTGGGGGGAGGGAGGGGGGATGGGTATGTAGAAGCGGGAGAGGAAGAGCACATACCAGGGGCCCTTCTCACGCGGCCGCTCTACGCATGCGCGCATTTCCTCCTCGGGTTTCAGTGGTGGAAAACAAACAGCAAGCTTCTACTGCCCATACCACGGCCGCCTCGATCACTCGCGCGCGCCGATCCAAGTGGCCGTGCCCACACACAATTAGAGACAAGCGCAGGCGACAGATGGCAGCAGCTGTCAAGCACACGCATGTCACTTCACAGTTGCAGTTGACAAGCGCATGCGACAGATGGCAGCAGCTGTCAAGCAGCATGCCACTTCACAGGCGCAGTTGACAAGCGCATGCGACAGGTGGCAGCAGCTGTCAAGCATAGGCGTGTCACTGCGCAGGTGCCGTTGACAAGAGCAGGCGAAAGATAGCAACAGCTGTCAAGCACGCGCATGACACTTCGCAGGCGCAGTTGGTGCCTTGTGTAACCGGATCGTGTCTGTGTCGCCCACATGAGCTTTTTTGCTAAATATGCGCGGAAGAAATCACTGAATATGCGCGAAAGTCTTCAAGAATTAATTAAATGCTGACTGCTCTAAGGTGTCGCCCTTTGACCTATTTCGATATTTCCCTTCCCTTCTGTCACTTTGCCTGTATGCTTTTCGCGGAAATTGAAAATTTTAGATCGTTTTTTTTTTGGGGGGGGGGGGAGGAAATGGCGCAGCATCTGTCTCACATATCGGCCGACACCTGAATAGCGCCGTGAGGGTACGGATAAAGAAGGGGAGTGAAAGAAGAAAGGAAGAAAGAGGTGCCGTAGTGGAGGGCTCCGGAATAATTTCAACCACCTGGGGATCTTTAACACGCACTGACATCGCACGTACAGCACACGGGCGGCTTAGCGTTTCGCCTCCATCGAAACGCAGCCGCCGCGGTCGGGTTCGAACCCGGGCGCTTTCGGGGCCGAACGCGAAATTGTGTGTAATCGTCCTGCCAACACAGCGGTCAGCATTCGTGCGGAACGATTATCTGGGACGGGCTATTTTTCATTCAGTAAGGACTCTTTGTCTCAGAAATATTTAAGCGTTCACATCGGGAAAGGGAGCAGCGGTACTCGGCTGCCTCATTTGACCGTGCACTCTAGAAATAGAGCGAATTTCAGTATAGAGGCTTTTGCGAGAGTGCGAAGTTGGCGAAAGTGTACTTCCAGAGTGCGCATGCGTAGAATAGTATTGCGCAGGCTGCGCACTGTTGTGTTTAACGCAGAGAATAGAATACATGCTCTTCCAGCGCAAAGTTTGATTAGCCGAAAATTAATCACGCAAGTTTTTTCTCAAGTCGGTACATTTATCAGACTGGAGAAATGTGTCGCATAGGTCGTGTATTTCTCATATTGAGAATCACCGAATGACATATCATCACCACCATCATCATCATGATAATTATGTCACACTTCTATATTTCTTTTCCACACCTCTACCACACGCATAGACAAGGCGGATGATGATACGAGCGTAATTAAAACATAAACGCGTGTAAAATCGGTTTCATGCCAACTGTGGACGTACAGCGTTTGTAGAAAATTTTGCAGCCTGGGCGGTTTTCTTTTAAGCCGTGTAGTGGGGCTCTTGCAGCACCCGTGGGAAGCCAACCCACGGAGGGAGAAGGACCAGAGCTCATACTACATTTATAAGAGGCTTGGTGCACTCTTGGAATGCGTAATGAGCCACATGGTTTGGTCCAGACGCAAATCAGCTCTTAAACTTCCGACAAAGGGCGTATTTTATTGAATAAAATAAAGTATTTGTCTTACCTTACCAGTTCAGAAATTTAAATCAGAACGCATCAGTTCCGTTCGGTTGCAGTTCAGCGCCTAGCTACAGCCGAGATAACCCCAGAAGCGAACTTAAGAGGATCCCTGAAAATTGTATTTTAGGTTGCCTATAATACGCTTGCATTATGTAGAGTATAGGTCACCGAGCATTCATTATGCGTACAAGACCTCGAAAGCGAGCCGGTCATTTAATATATACATATATATATATATATATATATATATATATATATATATATATATATATATATATATATATATATATATATATATATATATATATATATATTAAAACCAGCAGTGCCGAGCTTTCGCAACGAATCCGCGCGCAAAGAGACATGCAGCCCCCGCTACGTCAGCAGCGGGGGGCTATCACTGGTTCGCCTCGCCAACTCTTTCTGGCGTCACGCAGCTGTCATGGCCGCGGCCGGAAGCCCCGCCCCTCGCATAACTCCCGTGCGCGTCGGCAGCCGGCGGAGGAGGCGAGTGGGTGAGGCCACGTTACAGTGTACTAGATCTAGCACACGTGAGGCCGGCTGAGGAGCGCCGACATTTCAGTGTGGAAATGTGACGAGAGTGGAAAGAACGGCGCGAAAACGCGGAAATTCAAATTTTAACTACAGATAACTCATCTTCCGCGAAAAACACCTAAAAAATTTTTGCTAGAGGATATTTGCGAAGCGGCGCCCGTTGACATCCTAGGCATACCACAACATTATTGAGAGTCCCTTTCAGAGCCCCTTTAAAGTCCTGCAGCCCTCTAGGCCTCCAGGCTTCATTACAGAAATCCGAAAAACTTCCCCGCAGCGTCATCTCCACTGGACACGACGTGTTTTTTCAATGCCTGCCGGGTCTCTTCCGCGTCACCGGGAATAACAGCATGAACTAAGCCGCTCGGACTTCTCCTAACGAAGCTGTTCACGTAACCATTTCTATCTCCAGAGTTGACACAGAGAATAGTCTTCGAATGCTTGCGCAGGAGCTCACACTGCGGCACGGAGCTGAGGCCAGATTTTCAACCACCGCATCAATTCGCTGGACCCGTGACTGCAGATCCGCCTAGTGTTGCCGCATTGGCCAGTTGGTTTTTCCCAGTTGTCGGCTAAAATTTTCCCATTTTTCCCACAAATATAATTTTTTCAAAGAATAGTAGTCTTAGAGTGAATAAAGTCAAGGTAATATATATAAGAATGAGTGAAATAAAATAAATACAAATCCCATTAATAATTAACATCAGGACTGGATTGTTTTTGATCACATCATCGTCAATCACCACTTTGTTTTTATGTTTTTATTAGCTTTTGCGTTGGGACGGGGACCAGCTCGGCTACTTCAATTTCCTTTCTAGCCTCTCCTGTATGGACCGTAGAAATTTTCGGGAATTCCTTTACAACAACATGCGTACATAGGGGATTGTGTGACAAAAGAGCTGGGCGTGGTTGGAAGCAATTAATGGAACGGTCACTGCTACTACAGCTGGAAGAAATCTAAAGACGCAGCACTCGAAGCCTGAATGAACCTGAACGGGCCAAGGCTCTGTATCCAAGGCTATAGGCAGCAAATTTAAGGGAAACATCAAGCCAAATTTCTTCTCGCGACACTAGTCAGGCCGCCATGATAACAGCATTTCCCCTTCATCTCTGCACATTTTCCCGAGAAAGCACATTTAGAACACCGGTTTTTAGCGAAACCAAAATTTCCCACGTTTTCAACGGGTTATTAAGCAAAATTCCCTTTTTCTCTCAGTGGCTTGATTTTCCCACAATATGGGAAATTTCCCACGATTCGGCAACACTGGATCCGTCTTCCACCTCGTGTACTGCGACGCGAGGACACTTGCTTGCCTTTGGCTTGATCGGTGCTGCGTTCACAAACCGCTACTAGTTCATTCCTCAATGAACTGGCGACAGTCTTGCCCGTGGGCAAGACAGTGACAGGAGGAGGGCTGGGCAGAGCCCCGCACGGCGTGACATCACGTGACAACCCTGTGTATATAGTGCGATACAATACGGGGTACACAATACGCAGGCCACGCCGAAAATCCGAAGCCCACAAACTGAGCAGTAGGAGGCTGTGGTGTCCAGCTCAAGCCTGGAAGACCAGAGGCAGCTGGTTCAGCGGACGCAGCAAAGAGCTGAGGCCGTATGAGCCCCGATGTAAGGGCCTCTCTCAGTTCAGGGGGCGCAAAGCTTTTTACTGAATAAAGCTCACCAGCACCAGCTCTGCTTGTGCCTTGGGCATCGCACTATAATTCATCAAAAGAAGAAAGCAGAGCGAAGGTACCCGGGTAAGACATATTTGTGTTTGTAGCCATTTC
The DNA here is from genome assembly GCA_030143305.2 of Amblyomma americanum. Classification (NCBI taxonomy): domain Eukaryota; kingdom Metazoa; phylum Arthropoda; class Arachnida; order Ixodida; family Ixodidae; genus Amblyomma; species Amblyomma americanum. Next base: position 238,562 of record JARKHS020002871.1, read on the forward strand.
GTGTCCGTGCATGACCGGGAGAAGGGAACCTTGCAAGGGCCTCCCGCACGGGCTGCATCTTTCTCTATACGTAATCATTAGCGCATGCCAGCTGGTACTGGTTTTGCACATTGCCAGTTGTGTCATCGCCATTAATTTTTTTATATCTGCTCATTTATTTCCTCCTCTTCATTAATCCCTTCCTCCATGATGTGGTCGAACTGCTCACACTCACACATGCAGGGTAAGATTGCTACCGCGCATTACGGTTTTAACTACAAATAACCCCTACATAGACTCGCACAGAGCATCCGAGAGGCGTTGCGATGTGTTTGACGGCGTCTAGCGACAGCGCGTGCCACCTGAGGGTCGGCCGACGCGCGAAGCACGGCGCATCCATTGGGTGGTCGTCGATCTGCGCAAGCGTTATCAGAAGCAGTCAGGCAATAAAATAAGATGAACGCGTGAAGGCCTACCGGCATGGCCAGTCTACAGCCGCTGAAGAAGAAATCGGAAAAAATCTAACGTAGAGACGTACAGTGTCTCGCCGTTCGGACGCATAATTCACAACTGCATCCTTTTGTCTTTGAAGACGTTTCATTCACTCTGCGGAAGTTAGAAACCATCAAGTTTTTGAAATAACACGTAGGGACGCGCAAATGATCCCCATGCTTTCAGTCGGCTTGTTAGAAGAGCGGGAAATAAGAAGAAAGAAAAACGTCGCCCAAGCTCTAGCACACGCATGCACGGCGAAACCTACGCGTCTAAATCAAGATCTTCATATCATTTCATCTAGAAGGGCGAGAGGCAGACAACGAAAACATAGCAAAAAATGTCTGGCCGCAGGAAACGCCACGACGGCCGTCTGCCCAAGGAAGCAGCGGCGCGGTGAAGTGCTCTGTCACCCAGCGTCAGCTCCCGAGGGAAATTTTCTAACAAGCCCGACACCGCAGAACGCCTTAAAAAGCCCTGTCGGCGAAAATAACGCGCATGCGCAAGCGGCCGAAAGTGATGACATAGGTGACGATTCCAGTCATGCCCCAGTCTCTATTCATCCTTCAGCGCGTGTGGCCGCGCTATTCTTGCGCTCCGCAAACCGCACGCCTCGTGACACGGTCATTCTCGTCCGAGCCTTCGTGAGATGAGCACGTGAGTGTGCCTGCTCTCCGGCGCTAGCCCCCGCTACAAGGCCGCCGGTCGCGCCCCTGTCTGAGACGCTGGCGGCTCGAGATTTTTCGCCTGGCGGGATTTAACCTCACTGACATCTCCTGTTTGGCTCATTGCCCACCTCCCCATGGACTGTCCTGTCATTCAGCTCTGTTCGTACCACGTCCCTGCAAGTTATTCGCCTGCTATCGGAGCTGCTGCAGCCGCGGTCGTCGTGCCCCTACCAAGAGCAGCAACGGGACTCCGTATACGGCCGCCCTGGACGGCATTGACTGCGGAAAGTCTGCTCTTGGATTGTGTGGTTCCTGCGACTACGTTTGTCTCCTCAGGCTGTTCTATCGTGGCGAACTGTTGGGGGCGGCCAGCTGCGTTTCATTAAACAGTAGAGCTTCGTGACTGCGGGGACCGACGAACTCCCTTCCTGGTGCTTGTGCTTCGTGGTCACCGCCGCATATGGTGGGCGTGGTATTTGGGCTGTTTGCTGCAGCCGTCACGTTGAATTACTGTTGAATTACCGTACCAAGCTTCGTCGCCCCTGTGCACGCTGGGTCGGTCTTGCCCGCGGCTTTGCTTGGCTAAGTCAACTCCTCGCACCACCCCTCCCCACCAACCAAATCACCAGTCCAGTCAGGCCCCGCTGCTCCTGGTTGGTTGAGTTGGGCGACAAGCCACGAGAACTTACTTTCGCCGTACTAGCGGCAGTGCTTGTGGACGTGACTTCGTGCCCGTTTCCAGTGGGTTGTGTGACGGTGCCAGTGGGTTGTCGTCTTCAGCGTTGCACTCCTAGACTGCCAAGGAACAACCTCCGAGCCAGGCCGCCGGCATCGAAGGTGAGTGCGAGGCAAAGCCTCGCGGCGAGGGCGACGTGTCCGTGAAACCTGCTGCATGCTGTTAGAACAAATTTAAGCTTCACTTGCGCTGTTTCAGCAAGCATTGAATAATGACAAGCAACACGCAGCATTTCAGGGGTTTCATGTTCCGTCGCCATCGGGTTTTTTTGTCTGTGACGGAAGCGCAGTGAGCTAGGACTCGCGGTGCGTACAGCTTTAGGCTTAGCGTACTACATAGTCAGGTCAGCTGTAGGTAACGGGATTTAGATATGCGAGCCCACTGCCGTTTGCGTCACTGAACAAAAACCCGTTCCGAACGGCGTTGCGACCAAGCCACTATGTCGGGCCACCGAACACTCGGGCGTGGGTGCGCACTTGAGCGACATGTGGTTTGTGGCCGTACACGGCGCTCGGAAATTCTCGCCAGCCTCGTCCAGCAACTCCGAAGAACGGACGCTGCCTGCGGTCTGCGGCACATCGTGTTTCCGCTGCAGCCAAGGTAGATAAGATGGTTCGTTTTCCATATACTTTTTTTCAGCGCCGCGGCTTGAGGAATCAGTCGCGCTCACTCTACTGTCACGGTGAGTATGCTAGCTGTGCGCTATGCTTGCGTGTCTGTCACCTTTTCTTTTTATCTTTGCAGATATGCCCGCTTACGGTATTCTTTGCACACGGAAAGCACGGAGCCGATTCAGCAAGTGCAAGCTCGGATCTCTGGTCTTGGTTCGGCATCCATGCACCGCGGAAGATATTCCCTTCTTGCCTTGCACATGCTGCTGCCTCCCGCCAAAAACGCTGAACTGTCGGAAGCTTCTACTATACTGCATCGCAACGTAAGGTTTTCTGCGTTTTCGATAAGCAGGACAGCGACTTATTGAAACGAGAAAACTAGCATGGCTGCCGATGAAAGCGGTACCCCCTGAGGCTGTGTCGACACCAAGTGCTGGTGTAAGGGGACAAAGGATGCAGCATTCGAAGTTAACGTGGTATAAGCCACGCTTGCTCTCGACAGTACAGCCAGTGTGCAGGGTCACCCTCGAACACCTCCGAACGTTCCAGACATCCACGGTTGCCTTTGGTGAAGCTTCTTTTTATCTTTGCAGATAGGCCCACTTAGGGTCTCCCTTGCACACGGAAAGCGCGGAGCCGACTCAGCATGTGCAAGCTCGGATCTCTGGTCTTGAGCGGTGCATGGATGCCGAACCAAGATATTCCCTTCTTGCCTTGCACATGCTGCTGCCTCCCGCCAAAAACGCTGAACTGTCGGAAGCTTCTACTATACTGCATCGCAACGTAAGGTTTTCTGCGTTTTCGATAAGCAGGACAGCGACTTATTGAAACGAGAAAACTAGCATGGCTGCCGATGAAAGCAGTACCCCCTGAGGCTGTGTCGACACCAAGTGCCGATGCAAGGGGACGGAGGATGCAGCATTCGAAGTTAACGTGGTATAAGCCACGCTTGCTCTCGACAGTACAGCCAGTGTGCAGCGTCACCCTCGAACGCCTCCGAATGTTCCAGACATCCACGGTTGCCTTTGGTGAAGCTTCTTTTTATCTTTGCAGATAGGCCCACTTAGGGTCTCCCTTGCACACGGAAAGCGCGGAGCCGACTCAGCATGTGCAAGCTCGGATCTCTGGTCTTGAGCGGTGCATGGATGCCGAACCAAGATATTCCCTTCTTGCCTTGCACATGCTGCTGCCTCCCGCCAAAAACGCTGAACTGTCGGAAGCTTCTACTATACTGCATCGCAACGTAAGGTTTTCTGTGTTTTCGATAAGCAGGACAGCGACTTATTGAAACGAGAAAACTAGCATGGCTGCCGATGAAAGCAGTACCCCCTGAGGCTGTGTCGACACCAAGTGCCGATGCAAGGGGACGGAGGATGCAGCATTCGAAGTTAACGTGGTATAAGCCACGCTTGCTCTCGACAGTACAGCCAGTGTGCAGCGTCACCCTCGAACGCCTCCGAATGTTCCAGACATCCACGGTTGCCTTTGGTGAAGCTTCTTTTTATCTTTGCAGATGTGCACACGGAAACCACGGAGCCGACTCGGCAAGTGCAAGCTGGGATCTCTGGTCTTGAGCGGTGCATGGATGCCGAACCAAGGCATTCCCTTCTTGCCTTGCACATGCTGCTGCCTCCCGCCAAAAACGCTGAACTTCCGGGAACTTCTAATGTAAGTTTTCTGCGTTCTCTAAGGAGAACTGTGACGTACAAAAACGGGAAAAATCCGCCGAGGTGGCTCAGTGGTTTTGGCGTTCAGCCGCTGACCCCAAGGTCTTTAGTTGCAACAGGGCAGAAAGTTGAGCTAGTTGGTACACGTTCATTATGAAAAAACCTGGCGCTATCAAACGACGACACAGGGGGGACACAGGG